>VUJU01000913.1:0-56183 GCA_009835225.1 Aphis craccivora
TTAAATAAAAGGTCTAGGATTTGTGGTGATCACTTTCTTAAAGAAGATATAATTGACACCTGGGTATCAGGACAAGGAACTAGTAAGTACTCGGTAAGTATTCATTAAAAATTACAATTTATAAGATTTATGTAAGTATGACTACTAATTTGAACAAATCTATTAAGCATTAACTAAATAATTAAACTGAAATCTGTGAACCTACAACTTAATATTATACTAATTTTACTTTTAACATATCTCAAGATATGTTTAAAAAAGCCTCGCTTAAAGAAAGGTGCTGTACCAACGGTAATGTTAAATTTGATAAAAAGTTGCGAAGAGAATCAAAATAAAAAGTATATACTACCTATATTATAATATATTAAATACTTATTACTTTTTTTGCAGTATTAAATACTACTTAGTTTGTTATTGTGAAGAATATAAACACATAAAATTAATCAAAAATCACAATTGACACAGACACACAGTTAAAAATTCAATTTTAACTTTTAAATTTTAAATAAAAAATAATATGGAATAATGTAATGTAAAAATAATAACAATATTATGGTGTACAATAATAAGTTATTGCTATGTGGCAACCTGTCTTAGTTCATATTTTATCCGATTGGCGCTAGGTGTCATGCCGTAGTCGAAGAAGGACACCGACCTACTTAGGTATATATTTAGTATATCTTAGTCCGTGACACCGACTCAAAAAAAGCATTGATAAGATGCATCGTTGCGTATCCAGTATATTAATCCGTGGTATCTATAGCCATGGTTATATTATCTTGTTATATTAAAATGATAAATCAGTTTATCACTATTATTAGTGATAATACAGAAACTCGGGAATTCCAAGAATATTGTATTATTTTTAGAAATACTGTGAATATTATTACTCTTATTGGTACGATACATAAAGATAAAATACACGGAAAAATTTATTTATGGAAATAATTACCATAAACTTCGCGTGGAAATGGTGAGGTATTGGGTAACGTACGTAAAGGGATTACATGTCGACCGATGTTCGGGGAAAGAACGTGGAAATCTAACATTCAATTTCCAGAAAAAACGGGACGTTAATGATATACCACGTTTAAATTCTGAGGAAACAGTGTAAACACGCTTCTAACGAAACCTAACTTCGTTGCTTTCAGAATTGGGCGTAAATAGATATGCCAATAATTGATTTCTCGTCATAGATAATAAAGATATGGATAGGCCACGCCTATGTTAAATATATTTGAGGCCACGTGCCTGGAGGGGAAGTCAATTGAGGCGTTTTTATAATGATAATCGATACTCGATATAGTTATACTTGTTTGGCCTCAACTGGACCCCTTAAATACCGCTGATAAGACCGTTATGTCCTATCCATATCTTTATTATCTATGTTTCTCGTACAAATAAATCTAAACGCAGAGTAGATAAGCTAATTAAGCATTTTAGATGATAAAAATTATATTTATCAGTCTCCAAAACGTCGGATTCAAAAAAAAATGTTTAAAGTTGGGTATTTAAGTTAATACTAAATACGCAATGACAATCGTATCCGACATATCTGGTTTTCGTCGTAACCGACGACAGTCATTGACGCAGAAAAGTAATAAGAAGGCACCATGCTCCATGAGGCAGGAACTCTGAAGTCTGAACTTACTACTCAGTGAGGGTTAACTCCGAAGTATATAACCTCAATAATTTAACTTATAGCTTACTAAATTCTACATTTTTTAAATTTTTCATTAGAGAATGGTAATCAAGGCAACAATGTAGCCTAGACGACAATAGTAGCCAGAACAACGTGTCACCAATGTTGGCGATGGGAGCAGTGAGACTGATGATGATTATGATATTTTAAAATATAAATGTTGTAATGATATTCACATTATAACGCCACACAGCTTCATAATTTAATATCATCATATTACTTTTTATTATATTTCAAATAATTGTTCAATAATACAATAATTATAAAATCATCAATAATAACATATATGTATTCATTAAAATATGTCCTTACCAATAACAATGTAGGTACTTATGCTAAATAAATAATAACAACTTAAAACAATAAAACAGAACAATAAGTCCAAAGATCAACATTATAAGTACTAAGTAGAACCACATTTTCACATTACTTCCATCAACCAGCCTGTCAAGACAGCTTCACATTGTTTTATTCTTTAACAACTTAAAGCTTAGGTTAATTGATCTTTCTACTTATTGCAATGTTATAAGTTAACATATTGGAATATTACACCATAAAACAGTTTTACTTCATTTATTTTACTTATAAAAAATTTACATCCTGATTCTATTTTGTCTTCTGATCATCGACACCAACAAGGTAAGAAGTAATATTAATGTGCGTTAACCATTTTAAGAGTAGTAGAATAGTCATTATTTTAGGTTTGAATAGAACACGTTGACTCAGGTGTGTAAACGAATAACTTATATTTATAGATTTGTATTCACGATCCTGATTAATCGTAATAACTAATTATAGGCTTAAACTTATAATAAAAGTAAAGTTAGGATAGTAGTTACTCCTAGCTTCATCAATTATTATTCGTTGAAAGTACTTGACCGTAATATCTTGGACGCGTACCGGGAGGTGTGACGACGTCAGGATGTGAATGAGGAAAAGTGTAAATGAAAAATTAACACAAGATGTCGGGAAAAAAGCGGGCTTGTTTTTATTAAGTCTGAATGAGCACAACGATACAACGATTTACACAAGAAACAAAACACTAAAAAAAAGAAAAAAACAAAGACAGTAGAAGTTCGCACAAGCCGTGACGATGGTAGTGTAAGAAAAAAAGTGAGGGTGTGTGCGGTAAGGCGCGGATCACAAGACTAAGGGCGGGTTTCCACTACATACGTGTACGTGCATAGAAAATTATTTTCTGTGATTGGTTGGTATACATGGTAAGCTTTTGGTATACCAGAAAGTTTATACGTTTCAACCAAACACAGAAAAGTATTTTTATGCACGTACACGTATGTAGTGGAAACCCGCCTTTAATGAGCCTAGGTCCGGTTCGCGGTATCGGTGGTTCGATCTGTCCGGACGCGGTTGTCGCGCGTCGGTGTCGTCCGTGGTTGTCAACTAGCGGTTGATAAGAGCAGTGCTTAGCGGTTTTCCGCGTAAATGCCATTTGAATTCAAACGGATGTTACGCGGTACAGCTTCAATCTAGGTTAATATATCATTATAAGGTAAAGTCTCATTCATGAACATTATAATATACTGTCTCATCAATAGCAACGCGCAAGCTTATTTTTAATTCATTACAATGTGAACAATGCAAACTAATATTTTTGTGAATGCAATGCAGGGTTTACGGTTCCTTTCATGCTTTCAAAACATCGAATTAAAATACTAATAATTAATATACAAGATGTTTCTTTTAAAATCTTATTAAAACATATTTTTTTTGTTTATGAATCACAAAAAAACCAAAGGTAATATGGGAACCGGAAGGAAACACTGCTGTTTTTTTTATATATTTTACTTTTTATCAAGTTAATTTTTGCCTCATCAACACACTGTTATAGAAAATTAATATTATTATTTTTTATCTTACAATATAACCATCGTTTATGTATATACCAATATACCTAATATAATATATATATATGTAGTATATAACAACAATAATTTAACTAATAGCTTACTAAGTTCTACATTTTTTTTACAGAGTGTTTCAAAAGTCTTCATCCGATTACTAACTGATATAATTCGGCAAAGGTTTATTGCAGTTTTATTACCAATATATTAATGGAAAGGTTAGATAATCAAGTTTTTTTTAAGTTATCTAGTTGATAAATTTGGCACCATAATGGCTGTAGATTGGGCATAAATGTATGCTGGGGCAATACTAGAAAGGTTGCTGATCATATCTGGTGTCATGGCATTAACAGCATTTTTGATTCTGATTTTAAGCTCTTCCAAGTTTTTAAGAAATTGTGATACATACACTTACTCTTTTACGAAACCCCATAAAAAACGAGATACCGTTTTACTCTAATGTTCATTTTCCAAAAAAAAAAAAAATAAATAAATAAATAAAAAATTGTATTTATAAAATTTTTGACCTTTTTTTTGTGGAAAATAGATAGTGTAGGAAAACGGTATCTCGAAGGAAAATAGCTACGGAATTTCGTAAAAGAGAAATTGTATGTACCACAATTTCTTAAAAACTCGGAAGAGCTTAAAATCAGAATCAAAAATGCTGTTAATGCCATGACACCAGATATGATTAGCAACCTTTCTAGTATTGCCCTAGCATACATTTATGCCCAATCCACAGCCATTACAGTGTCAAATTTATCAACTAGATAACTTAAAAAAAACTTGATTATCTAACCTTTCCATTAATACATTAGTCGTTAGCCTGCGATAAACTGTTGCCGAACTACATCAGTTCGTAATCGGATGAAGACTTTTGAAACAATCTGTATTTTTCATTAGAGAATGGTAATCAAGGCAATAATAGTACCTACCTAGTAGCCTGGACGACGATAGTAGCCATGTCAACAATGTTAGCGATGAGAGCAGTGAGACTGATGATGACTATGATATTTTAAAATATGAATGTGATCAATGCAAACAAATATTTTTGTGAATGCAATGTAGGATTTAGAGTTCCTTCCATGCTTTTAAAATATTAAGCTAAAATGGTAATATACGAGGTGTTACTTTTAAAATCTTCCTTTTTTGAAATCTTATTAAAACATATTTTTTTTGTTTTAGGATCACAAAAACCATAATAAACTCATGTTTTGTACCAGTGGATGATTAATTAAACTAACCTTACAATTACTATACTATTAGTAACTTATCTATTGTAATTATTATTTATTATTATTATGTTAAATAGATAATTCGTCTAAGTTATATTAAACAAAACTATTGGCTGTTATTAACTTAGGCGTAACTCAATGCCGTAGATCGGTTACAAACAGCTTAATGCAGGTAATATAATTTTGTCATTGTCCATTGAACATGAATAGGTAAATTACATTATAAAATATAAGTACCCGTATTTTAATAAAAAAACTAATAGTAAATTTATGTTCACAGCAATATTATAATAAGATGTATTATTCTGCATGATTATTATTATTTCTTACCTATGTAGGTACGGATACGATAGATATAATTTATTAGGTATACACGTCAATATATTATAATTATTGAATTTATTATAATACTCTGCGTACTGCCGTTAGTACATTTCCGTTTTTTTTTGACTATTTAACGTCATAATAATATAATGGTTATGATATTTTTTCGAAAAATCTTGTCATATTTATTATTTTATGTTTCTCTGTTATGTAAAATACAGTAAATAAAAATACAAATTTGTTTTCATCTCTATAAATTATTTTCTATTATTCTACGGACTACGAGTAAAATAGTTTTGTAATTTTTTTACCATGATAATAAATTCTATATTGTGTATACAGACAATTCAGTCGGACACCTGCTTATTTTTTCACAGGTTTTTTTTATTGTTCATCTATGCAACGTGTCTGGGATTTCCCAGTTTTTCCAATAACCTTCTTTTCCCGTGCACGTAATTCCAGTATAATATTGCTTTTATAATATACTGCACAGACATAGAGCTATGCATACACATTAAGTATTCGATATATTATATATATATACCGCATGTAGATTATTCTAAATAATATTGCCCGCATTATAACAATGTATACCGATGTGGATTGTAGGTATAAATGCGGAACGAAATGCAGACACCGCGGAGTATAGCTCTGGGCGCGCGTATATACACTATATATACCCCTTGGTCAGTTTTAATAAGTCAATCGTGCACACGAAACAATAATAATGGTAAAATAAAATAATATATAAATAAAACACCGTCGTAAATAATACACAATAGTACCATTGCCCTGATCAAGGCACTCTAAATATACCCACATACATCATATTACTAGGTTTACATATTATATTGTTATTATATTTGTTTTATGCCTACGCGACGTGCGTTTAAAACGAGACATTGAATACGCGTGTGTATAATACGAGTATACCTATAAACAGCTAAGGTCCGGGCGCACAATTATTACGTATACGTATGATTTATATGTATATATAATATAATATATAAATTACGTATATTACATTAACAATACGACCCCAGCGGCCGAGAGCCTTATTATTGAACACCGCGAGTCATACAGCACTTGGATATATTATTATATAAAGGATCATTAAACAATTTAACCAAAACACTCGATCGCACTCTGTTATTTATTTATTATTATTATTATATTTTTTTTTACTTTTCTCGTCTGCGTCTCCACTCTATAATACCTATACACTCATTCTCCCCGCCGCACAACCCCTCGCACTATATTCCGTCGAACGCGTTTCACCTGAGGTGATGATCACGTTTTTTTATTCCTGTGTTCTCTCCCCCTATTTTTTTTTTTTTTTTTTTTTTTTAATAGACGCTCTGTATTCTAGTCGTGATGATAGTTATTTCTTTCACATTTTATTATTTTCTTTTGTACATCGCGCGCGCGCATCCGAAATAAATTAAGTCCGAATACATCGACTAATTATCGTTATCTCATTCATTAAAGTTACATCTTTTTTTTCTTTTTTACAGACATGCACAAACACACACGTCATAATATATTTAATACATATATTTGATATTCATTATCCCCTTCGGTGTACAGTATTAGTATACATAGCGACATAGCGATAGCATTGTATAAATTATGATATTTTCCTACAGTAGGTACACAATTAATAGTAGGTATGTATATTATTGTAGTTAATTCAAAATTGTATTTCTTAGTCGGCTGATGGATGTCTATAATAATAATTAGGCTTGCAATAAATGTGTTTGAACGTACACAAGCGCACTTTTTTTTGTGTGACGAGTAAAATTTTGTCTAGTCTTATTTATTAAGTGTTATATACTTAATATAATTGTAATATTGTGAATACCGAATTTGTAATAGTGCTATAATTTACGTGCTAATATTTTTCTAATGACATTCGGAAATGTATTTTCAATAGATAATTTGTGATCTGTTTATGATGGTGTCGGAAAAACGATATTTTATGGGATCCCGAGAAAAACTCAATAGGCTGTGTGAATGGTAAGATAGAACACCATTAGCTCCGGAAATTTTAGTTGAGTACATGTTTATTCAATATTCAACGAGATATTCAATATTATTTTTAAAATTTTAACTTTTTTAAATATTTGATAAAACAGAAACAATTATAATGATATATTTTGTTGCTATAGTCCAGTAGTTCTCAATCGGGGTGACACGAAAAATTAACGAAAAAAGGAAACGAAATTTAAAAATAAATGAATTTTTGCGAAAAAAAGTCATATTATTATATGCATATTAATACCAACGTTTTGAACTTTTTTCTGTGTATTGTATTTTTTTTTTTTTATTTTAATAATAGAATAATTTTTAAATATAGGTACAGTTAAGATTGTTTGTTATCATTCGATGTTTGAGTGACTTAGTGTTTGATTCTAGTGGTTAAAGATGACATGAATGAAAAAAGGTTGAGAACTACTGCAGTATAGTCAATCTAACACTTTTTTTTAAATTTACGTGTTTTTTATAAACCACATTACAACCAACCGGCGATGTGTATTTAAAATCTAAACTGTCATGTTATTATTATTGTTAAGTCTACAGTGCAAACCCTGCAAATAAGATGGTCGTTTGCACCGATTTGCGATGTGTCGAGGACAGGCAGGTTACCCCAGTACATATGTAGGTATACGATTATATAAATAAAGAATAAAATACAGAATAGTATATTATACAAGTTGAGACCAAACGATATAATGATAAAAAACAAGTTGATAATAATAATAACAAATAACTAAATGGGCGCCCAGGGAATAAAATAATAGTACAGTTTACATATTTCGTAATAAGTATAAAATATGAACTATAATAATATAAAAAACATTGATTAAATACAATTGTATTTAATCAATGATAAGAATAAATACTTATAAAATAAATTTACGCGAGCCTACGGATGGCAACTCGAATGTATATAATACGAGGATTTTTATGGCGATAGATGCACACCGACACGACTGACGGACCACGTAGTTGGAGTCAGTGGCGTAACTGAGGGCCCGCAGACCCCGAGTTGCGAGGGGGCACGGTAATTTGGGGCCTTTGGTTATAGGGTTAGGGTTATCTTTGGTACAACAATATATTAGGGGTCCATTTTTAACATTTTTTTTTTATTTTTGCGGGGGGGGGGGGTAAATTTTTTTTTCGCCACTGGTTGGAGTACAACGGACACACCAAGCCGAGAGCTGCAAGCTCGACGCAAAGATCACCGCAAACACGGCGTAAAAAGTATTATAATTTATAATATGATCACACGGCTTACAATGGCGGCACACAGGCGTCGAACATGAACACGAAGACGGGTCCGCAATGGGAGGTTACTACGCCTCGGACGTTAAGAAAAAGCCATAGAGTGGCTGGTAGCAACGCCGTCGGCCCGACAGCGTACCATATAGGGCATAGGGCATAGCGTGTGCGACAGCTGCAGGGCGACAATCGCGCGACCAAAATACGTCAAGGGATACAGGGATTGTTTGAAAGCTGCGGTTGTGGACAATCATCTGCATGCTAATTTGAACAATTATAATAATTGGGACTTGAAAAATATATTTTATATTATTAGGAATTTTTCGATTTGAGAGTGTAGGTTAACTAAATTTATTGATGAACACTAAATAGTATTTTTATTATCTATATGATAGGGATTTCAATAATACAGTAAGTAAATACCTATCGTTTTTGTAAATAAATTTTTGTGTATTAATTATACAATTATATAATAATAATAATAATAATAATAATAATAATAATTTGAATTGATTACTTTATATGAAAAATTAGCATCAAAACATTTGTTTCATTATCAAATATCAACACATCAGAAGTTATGATTTACCTATAACTATTAAAAAATAAAGTAAGTACCTACTCATAAATGTATTATAGCAATTGGAATTTATTCGAATCTTACTAATTAAATTGTTATTATGAAACGACGCTTAGTTACAGGATTATAATCCAGAGGACGTGTCACATGTTGTAGGATAAATTTATAAAACGCGTGTCGTGCCTAGCACATATTATTATACTAACTGTAGATGTCGATATGCAAGTCGTTGACTAAGGGCGCTGACCTGGAATTTGTAATTTTGAAAATGTTTTTCAATCTCCGTAGTCTGCAAACTATGGATGGTAATTTCTCATTTTGTATTCGTAAAGCACGACGCGGCGTGCCGCATTAAAAAGGTTTAATAAAGAAAAACTATTTGTATTTAGCTTAACTAAATATCAAAATAAGTTGAAGGTCTGTGATTTTTTCTTTTTTACACGAAGATTTCATAGGAACTGAGAAAATCTGTTAGGGATTATTATGTCTAGCAAAAACACCGAATTATCGATGATAATACAAATACGTACGAGTATAAATATTCGTGCGAATCATCTCTTTTTAATATTATAATGTCAACTTTCAAGAGTATATACATCTATTATCTGATGTATTTTACTAGAAAAGATTAATAATTTATTGTTTAATTTAAATTTTTATTAAAATATATTGCTATTAATCACTATATTATCAATGTGTCACTTATTATTTATTAAATTTAAAAAATATTCCACGTTGTATACATTAATTTATAACTCATAAGGTCATAAAATAGATTGTATTACTGTCTAAAAAATAAACCCTAAATAAATTATTCTCAAACTTATAAAATAAAATTGTTAATATGTTAATCCGTCGTGGAAACATATAACAGTAAATTGTGTGAATTGTGAATTGTATATTATCATCATCTTTATTAGAGTTTCATTTCATTTCATTGGAAGTACAATATAAAAAGCGCATTTTTAACAAATATTATAATTCTGTAATAAGCTATTTTCAAAACACAGGGATACACACTTGTAAATAAATCCAAAATTTTATTGATACTTCTCGATACTATCCAATTATTTTCGTTTAGTTTTAGTCACAAATATACTTTGTATCAAACCTAATACAAATTATTATTATGGTTTGTTTCTTAACGGTTATGTTCAATTGAGTACATTATTGTAATATGTAATATATTTTATTTACTAATAACTATAATGTAGGTACCTATACTTATAGCAATAGATCGCAGTTATAATGTTATTATCTATACTATGTAATATGTATAAAGTAGGTACATAAGCTGATTATTATAATTCAAAGTTTAAAACGTTTTACGCCATGGATGTCTCACTGTCTTTGATGGCAGGAAAACCTATCAAATGAGTGTGATAAGTTCATACTGCTAGTAGGGGTTGGCTTAGATTTTTCGATCCAAGACTACATCAAAGGTAAGTTTATTAATTGCACTAACGTCAAGAACGTCACACAAATTCGCTTTTAAGGGGTTTTATGTAGGCAATTTGTTTTAAAATTCTATAAACAATAAAAATAATGTATTTAACTTTTATATCATATTCATTTAAAGAAATTTACAAGTAGTCCCACACATAGATGATGATATTTAAATAGATAGAATATCTCTTAATTTAACATACAACACGGTATACTATATGAACGAAGAGTCTATGATGATCTATTATTGCCATACTATTTTATCCAATGAAATTATAAATAATATTATATTTTTTTAGCATCTTATCATCAGAAAGAACCGAGAAGGATTACAGTTATTAGAGCCGATAAGAAACCAAATTTCACCATAAGAAGAAGATAACTTTCAACATTGACTGCCACATTGTATTTATTTTCCGAAATCACTCATATTTCAAGTTTGAAGAACATAAAAATAACAGATTTTAAAACAATCGTAACATTTTTAGTTTGAGTGTTATCGAAAAGTTATAAAAGCTGTATTATTTTATGCGAGCAGTCAATATTTTATTTTCTTTTTACCATGCAAATTTGGTGTCACAACTCTCAACAATATACGCAGCATTATAGTATCATTTTATTATATTAGTAACCGTGATTTACTCGCCAGACGACTGTACGTTCGGTCTGTCAGTGACTACACGCGCGTATTATAAGTTATAATATTCATAAGCAAGTTTATTTGCGTATGATATTTGTGACCAGCTGTATAATAGCACAATACCTGTCCGTATTAATATTATTATTACAATATGGGTTTATACGGCAGCGCCGCGGGCTAGGGCGGACTTCAATTTCGCCCACGAGGCACATATACACATACAGTTACATGGTTGTATTATATAACCTACACGAGGAAGATTACCCCCTCGCTATCGCCCAATCCATTCTCATATATGGATCATGAAATTGTTTCGTCTTTGCCATACGTCGCAGTACCTATACGCTGTCACTACGCGGGTATAACACGAGTATAATATGACGTTATTATACTTGTTATTCTTAGAATTCAGAATACAGATTTTATACACGGATTTCACGATAAATGTGTTACTTTTATTATTTGTCTCTGAAAAAAATTACTGCTTTGTAGAGAGAATAAGAAGGATTAGAGATCAGAGATATTTTACGATAGAAGGAGGTATAGAGAGAGAGAGAGAGAGACTCTTTATTATTTAATTATAGTTTTATTTTTTTGTTGGTCTTATGATATCGAGAGAGCCTTTTATTTCGCCTTCCATGGGTGGCCCCGGAGGTGAGATGATTGTAAATGAAAACCCTACTGCTGCAGTGGGTCGAGGAATAGCCATTAACCCGGGCAAGGATAAACATTGCGGTCGACCGGAGAAGATGTGTATATAATAAGTATACATATATATATATATTATTTTATATACAGTTCACATACACGAACACTGCAGGTATAATACTCTATAATTTGTGTTCTGTGTGCGTTTAATGTTTGGGTTTTGGGTGGTTTGGATGATGGCGTATGATATTGTCCTATAAAAAAAAAACCCTAATAACACCGTGTTTAATAATATATTATAGCAGTACGATGCATACTCGTCTTGTTCACGCTGTAGAAGAAGCTCACGTCAGTTTTTGATTACGTACTACGTATATAAAGGAATGTGCGAGAATGTTTCCGGTAGGTATATTATTATTTATTATTGCATGATGGTTTTTATAAATAATAATAATAATAATAGTAAAAATTATTATCATTTAAAAACGATCTTTTAAATAACTAATCCTGTATAAGACGTATACAACATAATATTAAAATATTAATTATTATTAAGCGTGTGGTCTATTTTGTAATATTTCTTATTGATACTACGTATGTTATTAATTGTATAAGCTCGACTGTTAATTTTAACCATCATAAAGGTAAACTAAAAAATTGCATGATATGTTATTATTTGACTAATGACGAAATATTGACGTGATTTGTGTATTATTAACAAAACTTGAATTACCAAATAAATAAATACTATAAGTACTTGACCAATGGCAGTCGGAAATTAACACTTAGCGCTCTATAGGTAGCTATAGTTCTTATACATTATACACGTGGCAGTGTAAAATATATATATAGACATAATATAAATCTATTTGTTAATAAAATAATTTAGAAATTAGGTTAAATAAAATAATTATGTATTAAAATGTCTTCAATATACATGTTAATACGTATTATTGCTTGGCATATTTATATATTTGTAATATAATTGATATATATTGTGTAATAATAAGTTAAATATTTCTATATAGTATTATACTTATAATTTGTAGATTGATATTAATACATATATACCAATATATAGTGATAAATAGTAATAGTATTATATAAAGAATGATTTTCAAAAGACGTACCTAGGTACTATAGGTATTAGATACTATACTATACTATGTAGGTACTTTTTATTTTTAATTTATTGTAAATGTATTGTGTTCAAGTGAAATTATATTTGTTCATCGATTATTTTACCGGCTTTACATTTTATACTAATCATAAAAATTTCATTAATTAGGATTTAATATACATATGGTCGATATGTGCACGAACCATTATCACAACGAATAGTATTAAATATTCCTAGAAATATAATTTGAATTATCAATTAAGAAAAATACTAATGACAGGCTATAGTATCTAAATAATTAGACGTGTTTCCATCACATTAATCATCTATTATATTGTCTGTAGTTGTTTCACTATTAACCGCATATGACATATGATTTATATGAATACAACGAATACATGATGTATGTATGAATAGTCATATATATTATTTATTATAATTATTATAATCATTTATATCATGTATGATTATAAATATATAGCTAGATATTGAATTAATAGTAACATATTAATGTATTACTAAAAAAAATTTGAGGGTTTACTTGACATAAATTTTATCATTCATGTAATTTAATTAAAATTGTTCCTCTCGTAACTTATTATATACGTATAGGTATATACACATAAAAGGTAAATAATCTTTAATAATGCATATAATACAGCCATATGGCAATAAGAACCTTACAAGGGGAAATTGAATGTCTAGCTATAATAAGGCGATAACCTTATTATATAAGTCTAAGAAAGTCAAGACATTTTTTTCTAGTAAGGAGGATTGAGGTTAAAAATGACAATACAGGAATTAGATAGGTACTTCGCTTATAGCTATATATATAACATACAATTATATTTAGTTTAAATTAAAATATCAGTTTCATAAATATTTTTCATTAAGATTTAAAGTTATTATTTATTACTCAGTGTATAGTGTAAGTACAATAAATTATGTCCATTATATTTAGAATTTTTTTATCGTTTATTTATAGTAAAAGAAAAATTAACATAGTAGGTACTGAAACGGTTTATATTATCTAGTAGAATTACACAAGAAAAATTATTTTATCATTCGTTGTTCTAACAACACAGTTTCCAGTTATTCTTGCATTTGTAATAACAATTAACAATAAGTTACAGTCTATTATAGTGACAAATATTCGATAGAGGTGTTAATATGTTATTTTATTACAGTAGGTAACCAGTTTTTATACACAGTTTATATTATAATATATCTTAGAATTAGTTATTTTAATGAGTTGTGATTTTATATTTCTGAATATTGGTGACAAATGAATAATGACATTTAGCTAATAATTATAGAATAGGTGTATTTATCAAAAACATTATAAACACAGAAGTTGTAAAACTTCTAAATAGATCATTGTAAAATTAACAGCTATTAAACATTTACTTAGAATCGTCTTAATTGTTAATAATAGCTTTAAATAAGTATTTAATTTATATTTTATTTGTCATAGTGAATTAATTTGTGTCTGTCATAATAATGTTTCTCACACTTCTTCTCATAGAAAAACTGCATTCTAAATCAACTTGTTGTTTTGAAGAAGATGACACATTTTGTTAAGAAACAATTATTGACAAATTATTGGCGATTTTCAGAATGAGTAAAAATAATTAAAATAATTTACATTTTGAACATGAATTAATTTAATTTAATTTTTTATTTGAATTCAAACAAAAACAAAATAGTATTATTGGTTAATTATGGAGATACTAGATATAAAATACGATTTAGTATAAATATAACAAATATCAAATACAACTTATAAGCTATAACATGCGTATAATATTATTATGAATATATTTATATATACATAAAACTATATTATACACGTCTATAATGTCTATACATTATATACTTATCTAATATGATTTTAAAAAGAAAACAACATTAAATTTAATCTAATGATATGATGGAGATATGAAATATTACAGGCTTATTTTTGCGTAGGTGTCCGAAAAATAAATAATGCTAGGTGTTTACCTTATGAAAAGTAAGAATATAAGTACGATTAAATAGGAAAATTATATATCTTATTTCAAAATACATGATTACCTTTTAGTAATAGATTTCATTGTGGTATATTTTTTATTACCTACGTAATAATAAAACAATTATATATAATATGATTATAATACTGCTATCATTTATTTTTATAAATACAAAATAAATATATTAAACTTATCAGGAACGATATCCATTACCATTCGTTTATGTGTCGTCAGAAAATACTGAAGTTAATTATTTTAGTAAAATTAATTTATTGTTTTATATTGTTTATACCTATATAAAAAAAAAATGGCGTATTTATGTGTTATATAGATATTCGATATTTAATTAGTGTAAGAAGTCACTTGGAAAAAAATCACTTTGTTTTGAAACGCATACTTCACAGTTGCGTGGGAATAAGTCGTATTTATAAAAACTATCATAACGATGTATACAATTTATAATAGTCGTTGTATCGCACTATCGTGCTACTATGAATAAAATTGGCGGAGAAAAAAATAACATTGACGTGCGGTAGGTATACCTATTATTATATTATTAGCTACGTATATTAAACCTATTATATGCTTTTATGGAAAAAGAAATAATCGCACGCGAAAAGGCCTACACGCATGCACTATATAGTATATAACTAGTTATATACTATATATATAGATATATATGCATGTATATAACGGTTAAGCGTAAAATCGCTGCTTATACGGCGAAATCGCCGACTAAATATGTTATGTATATATAAATAATATATATATATATAGTATATAAGTATATACATATACGCCGCTGGGATCAAAGAGACGATGACGACGTTAGATGAAGACGTGCCGCTTGCGGGATATAATTAACCGACTATTTTTCCGCGATTCTATTGCGGACCGAGACGGATTTAATTGAGACCTTTCGCTCGATGGATTCCTAATACCTCACACATCGTGTCGGTTTATAACGCATAGCTAGTGTATACATCGCCGAGGGACGACGACCCCCACCGCCACTACCATCATCACCTTATACCAACGCGTTGATAGAGTATTATATATATACAAACAAGTATATACCTATAATATAATAATAATATATCATATTATGTGTTTTTGGCGGACAAAAGACTGAAAAATAAGGGGCGTCGTTCAAGGTGCAAAATAAATATATATATGATAGGGTATACTGCAGACGAAAAAAACTTAATGAAGATCCTATAAAACTCAATTCGCGGCCATACGACTAAATTAAATAATATTATTTATTATTTAATATTATTATTATATATACTTATATATATATTATTTTATGTACGTCGGTTCAGCGTGTCGTGCACTACCGTCAAAAAAAAAGAAAAGAAAAAAAAGCCACTCACCCGATCGGACGACGAACGACTGCTGCAGCAACAGCAGCGGCGGCTCGACCGTTCGCGGCGATGACCCGCGGGGGTCTCGGGGCCCGTGACATAATAGGCTGCGGTTATTAGGCGTGCACGTCAGCCCGAGGATCGCATCATATACACTCGGTGTATAACCAATTACGAGGTTCGGGAGGCGTGTCGTGTCGTTGGCGGCGGAGGCCGTATTCTCTCTCTTTCAGTAGTATATGTATATATATATATATATTATACATTACCCGCTCTCCCGGCCGTCCGTGTTTCCCTCTGGTCGATGCCGCCGCCGCCAACGACGACGACGACGACGACGACGGGGCATTAAAGTCTCCGACGTCGAACAGTTCGCGTGTACGCACTCTCCTCCGTATACCTACGCGCGTAAATGTACCGCGATCGTATATCGTAAGTATGCGATAATAATAGAAAAAATACGTAATATCAATATCGTACGCGACGAAACTTTTTACTTTACGACTGTACAGTGCGTTACGACGGGCCGGTTTAAAAATAGCTCCGAATCGTCGTGCCGTGCGCCCATACCATTACGACGCGTATATAAAATAGATTATTAATATTCATAAGATATCGATTGACCTGTCGCGCAGCTGTGGTCGTAAATCGTATGATAATATGCTCGCGTCTTTATCTCCGTCATCATAATATACGCGCGTTATCGTGGTGCAGTTAATATTTATTTGATTCGCCGAGTTTCGTCTATTTGGATCGATGCTCGTCGTTGGTCGGTAACTGCGTCACAGTGGCGCGCGAATTCCGTCAGCCCTCGGCGGGCGCGGGAAGCACGCGTAAGTGATAATAACGCCGACAGCGGCTACCGGTATACGGGACGGCCCCGGGGGCATGCCGCCGGTTTCGTAGGGCTCCACCGGCCCATTATGCGCACAGTCCGGACGGGTATCATCATCAAGGCGTTGTTTTGGAACATTTTGTTGGCTGTCAACTTCAGGTGTGTTATAATATTTTTATAAGTATATACTGTATAGGTATACACGGGATAATTTATATAAGAGTACGGAGTATACAGTGTCACTTTTGTAGTTATATTAATATGTATAGTTGTGACAAATAATAATAACTATATTATAAAGATTAACCACACCAGCCGATAAAAAATAACAACATTTACTACTTAATTATAATTGTAGGTAGTGCGTATAGGTTAGATTTAATATATTACGCATATTTATATATATATAATGCATAATACATGCGGTTCCCACAGGGGTATATAAATTATATAGTATATAATATATCTGTAAGACAATATTTAAATATTATATGATAATTTAAGTATTAGTGTATAACGTCTTAATAATGCTGCACTCTGTGTTTGATTTGATTTGTGCTTACCCTGGAGGCGTTTTTTTTATAGACAATTTCTAAATATTCAAATATTGTATTTTATAATTTAATTGTATAAATCATATACCTATTTTTAAACACCAGTCTATGTTATATGATTGTACTGAAATCACTGAAGACTAGGTTAGGTTAGGTTGAAACGAACAAAATTAGCATATATTTTTTTATATTTACATAATACATATATAAGCTCCAAGTATAAGTTATTGTTCTACAGTCTACGCAATGACACTAATCCTATATTTTATAAACGCATTATATTATTTTAAACAATTTTACTGCTTATATTGTTAGTACAAATAGACTCATAAACGTTGCTGAGAAAACGGCGCGTTCTAAAAAATGCCACTGTATAATTTTATTCAAACAGAGCTTATAGGTAATCGCGTTTTCCGGATTTTTGTTCTTCTTAAATCCAATTTATAAACCCAAACCAATATACATCCCCCTTTACCGCGTGATTAATGCGATAACCGTTCTACAGACCCCAAACCACGACGAATCACCCCGGAGGGCTTTCTGTTATTCGGTCTACACCAATGCGAGAGGGAGTTCGATGAACAAAAATCTATAATGGACACTATCGTGCAGTGCTTATCGTGGGACGTATTTTTTTTTTTAACCTCGGCGATGTAATAAAATATGGTCGAACTATATCCATCCGCCACTAAATCGAATAAAAATCAACCGTTTATCACATAGTAGACTATACAGACATATTATATATATAGCACTCAATATATTGTTAGTATATATAACCAGCTAATTATAGCACATACACATATACCTATAGATATATTTTATTTTATAATATAAAAATTTAGTAATAAACCATATTATATTATTAATGAAATATAAACGAGTTGAACATCGTATATCAGTTCACACCGACTCGTATGTACACGAAAACCTAAAATAATATTTTACAAGGTTGTGTAAATTAGGAATAAAGATCGTTGCGTCTGCATATAACACCTGATGGTCATATATATCCGCGGTGTAAAATCGTGTGTCGTATTTTAAAGATTTGGTCGTCGGAAAAAGAATGTCACACGTTAACAATATTTATTTATTTTATTACGACCAAGATGAGCAAATATAATTGTCCGCCCGCCGTGTACAGGCAGACCGCTGCGGATAACAGTCCACCGGAGAATGCTGCACTGGACCGCGCGTGGTGTGCACTTCTGCAGCAGACGGGCCCTTGAGGCATTACGCGCACATCGTCGTCGCTGTACACTGCTACATTATAATAATATATAACAACAACCAGTTAGAAATACCTTCGAAATACACGGCCGGTCGTAAATAATTACGCCATTTAAAGAAATTGAGAGAGAAAAGAAAAAGTCAAACGCCCGTAATGTATTTATCGGCGTTTCATTGTCAAAAAATCGATTATAAATCAAATTCGCTAAAAACCGTTTCGCAAATCATAATATTATATACGTAAACGTGACGTGTATATATAGGTACGTCCCGCGGCAATGGTGAGCGCGAAGTTCTTACAGTTATTTGTATTTATATATACATACAAAAGCAAATAGCGTATATTATGTATAAAACATATGTTAAAATAATATATACGAACAATACGTAATAAACATTCACTGGACGCCGCTCATATATTATAGTATAATATGTATCTACTACTGATAGTGTATCACTTAATCGTACCGGGTGATCCATTTAACGTAAGATATTCATTATTTCTAAGACTACTAACATTTTTTTAAAAATTATATTTAATGATTTAGAATTATGTAAGAGGAATATTTTCAAAATTTGTGTTGAGTGGTTTCTGAAAGAACGAATGTTTTACGTTAAATGAATCACTCAGTACCTAACATTAAGCATCCACATCCGACTATATATGTGTATTGGTAAAATTTGTTTTAATGTTGAGTATCGATTTTCCTGTCGAATTGTTTCAATTACTTGGCTTACACCAACTCGCGACGTTATATTATTTCATTTATGTATTGTTATTATAATTATTATTATTTATTATGTTGATATTACACAATACACGATGAGTTTTCGGCAAACTTATGCTACACTTTAGGCAGATCTTCAGTATTAGGTCTTATACTCTATACATCACGCATGTGATGTCATATAAAGGTACTGATTAATGATGATGCTGCAGCACTCCGGAGACATGCGTTTGACTTATCTGCGGCCTGTATGATGTAGGTACTTAAAAGCCGTATACTGTACGCGCGTCCGCAGACTGTCCGTGAATGTCATATTGTAATGTGTGTAGTGTGTACGATAATAATATTAATATTAAAGTGGCAGTAACTTACTATAATATTATTGTGTATATACGTCTTATGTCTTTGCGATGTCTAATAATGTACGACGTCTGTCCATCCGCGGGCTATAAATGTTTTGTCAAAAGACTTCACTTCTTTTATTGTATATTATACTATACATTTATCTGCCTACGTGAAATCGATAGTACCATAGTCGTCGTCGTTATTCGTTTGTCGTAATGCGTACCTACAATCGTTTTTTTACGATTTATATTGAACACATCGTACATGTACAACACTATTACAGGCACTGTAAAAGGCTAAGCTAATAATATACATATTATGTACCTATCGCAAACGTACAATGTTATAGGTTGGAGTTGTGACCGAGGTATAATTCCTAGAAAAGTTCAATGATATACACAAATGGATTGGTGTACGAGAATATCAAAACTGTAGTCGTTTGGCATATGGTTTTCCTAAATGATAATATGTTATACTATTTAAGTTAATTTTTGTCTTCTTATATGAAATCTATGCACTTATAGGTATAAGTTTACAGCGTAATTTTGATCGTTGAATATTATGGATCGGTAGAGGTGATTCGTTTGTATTATTAGTTAGATATTAGATTTTGCGATATACGTAGGTACGTAATTGACGCATCTCACCGAATCCAATAATAATCAAAAATATAAAAACGAAAATTAAAGACTCGTATGACATCTATATACGTTCAAATAGATTCAAATGGTTCTCCGAAATTAACATACTGAATATTTACTGAAAATTATGATTACAATTCGAATGGTAAACGTCTTGCAGTATTTTCTACTTTGCAGTGCCTATATTTAATATTATAATACAATGACACACTGAATACCCCCTATAACTTTTTATAGATTGTCATCACTAAATTGTAATTCGTCTGTGGCCGTCACGACCTAGCGAAACAAAACGGTTGGTACCCACGACACAAAAAAAATATAATTTTAATTAACGACGATAAATCATCGTACACTACTATAGATGTTTTGGTGAGTAACTATTATTTTTTAAGTTGTTTACCGAATAACGTGTAAAGGTTCCACCACATTTCTGTATGACTGTTTATGAATAGGAACCACGTCATAGTAAATATCCGATGTCAGCGCCATTAGCGTATTTCGAAAACTCGTGGGTTGGATGACCATAGAACTCTAAGCTCTACGTTTTGTTCAGTAAATTAGGTTCGTAGTAACTAGTAATCTATTATATTTATTATATATACTCGCGTATCCCGTGTATGTGTATATATGTACAAATACATTATAAATACAATTTTGTTTTGTTCTTAATGTGTAATGTATTCGCACTGTTAATTTAAACGAGACACAGCTCGTGAACCTTCGCTATAATAAATCAAGTTTTTATTCTTAAACGTGAAATCCATATTAAACTCTAATTGAACCGAAATGATTTACTGAAAAATGATAGCGCGAGATAGTTTTCGATATATTGCGATCGTCATTGCGTTGTCTTGTTAGTTGTTATATTGTTTCGTGACGCATTATAATCAGGCCAGGATTATGGGAGGGGGTAGCGAGTGCCATAGCTTCGAGGCCCACGAAAAATAGGGGTCCAACTTGTTTAGTATACTACTTAATAAACTATGTATCTTTAATTATTAAATTATTGCGTATAGAGTTATAACTTATAAGTAATAAGTACAATAGTGTTTTTTTTTTTGAAATTGAAAATTTGTAATCCGATAAAAATAATTTTATCATCTAAAACCATGGTTATATTTTTACTATAAATATCTACTAGCATACTATTATGGTTCCTTTAATAAAATCTACTCGGTACTATACATACTATAATATAGTCAATAGTATAATATGTTGTAGGTAAATAATTTGTCTATATTTTAACAACTAAAATTTACTATCGATTATTACTTAACTAAAGTATGAACAAGAACAAAAAATGTTTGTATTTTTTTTTTTAATTTGTATTCTCTTATTGTTATTGTAATAAATATAGGTAATAATATAATGTATTTTTTTTTTTAAGATGACCAATAAAATATCTCGTCCCGTCAACAGATTTGTCTTTTTCGGGCCTAACTATAATTTTTAATTGAACGGTTAGATTTTTCATCATTATTATTTTTGAACAAATCCTAAATTTTATGTTGCCATGACATACAACTATAATAAGTATATGCGCTGCAGTTTACGTGTTCAACGACAAAACCATATAATATAGGTATAGGTGCTTAATGCTTATGTCCGAAATTTATATAGTCTATTCACATTTCACAGTCCTACGCACCGGTCGTAATAAATACATTTTTAACGAGATAGACCGCAAATCAGAGGTACAGGTTTTGAGAACTCATTTGAGTAGTTCTCGCACCCATAGCTGCTTACATATAGGTATAGGTATATATCATTACAGTGATTATATTGGCGAACACGGTTTTTTATTCGCACTATTATTATTATTATTATTATTATTATACGTTGAAAAGCTATCGGACGGGTGATTTTTTTTTCATGTCAGCCGGTTGTAAAATATGAGACCCAACACCATCACTCGTGTATAATATAGTTATGTTTATATAGTCATAAAGATTTCTCGAGCATCCGCTGCGTGACGTGATATTTCACTCAACTTGATCAACGACAATCCAACAAATACTACAATATATTACAATAATAGTATACATGCGTATAATATTATAACATATAGTATAATAATGGTTCACACCGCTGCAGTGGTCAACTTGCGGTGCATCTCGGTCACCCCCCCCCTTTTAATCCATAACGACACCACGAGAAGACTTTAATGTTGTACACATTGTTTACAATGTTTATTATTGTGAAGACTATCGTCTTATTATAATTATTGCGACTTATCGTGCAGCATATATATATATATATATATAATATATAATATATGATACGTAAATACATATTAAACCTCTATCTAGTCATCGATTGAAAATAACAAAAACTGCGAAAACACCATGATTATAATATTATTTTTAACTTGTTTACGTGTAAGGTTATAATTATTGTTACCTATTATTTTTGTAATTACCAATCTTAATTTTTTCTCGATAATTCAGTGTAAAACGAATTGGATTTTCTTTATTATTTTTACGAATAGGTTACCCGAACATCTGGTTCGGAAAAAAAACACTAAGACACAACGTGATGGGGTACAGTTCTAAGGGTGGAAAGCTATCTAATATACCCATGGTAAATACAATACATATATATATTATACACATCCATAAAGATATCGGATCATGTATACGTGTGCGTCCAGGTGTTTTCGCAATCGTATTATATTATAAGACAATCTTCTTTTATAAAATGTGGGCAGCGAGGAGTAATCGGCAAAACGTTTCAAAGGGAAGTATATATATATATATAGGGTTAATAGTATACATAATATTATTATATTTTACATCAGATATACCTTTACAACTTTGTGCCTAGACCACAACGAATTGCGTTAAATATAATATGTATTCACTATACAATGTTTAACACATGTAAGTATATATTATTATTGTGTAGATTCGATTTCGATTTTTCGGTTTTGTTATTTCGATGAAAGACAATTTTTTTTTTTTTAACATGGTGGGTCCACTGTTACAACAGTATGTTACGTTTGTTCATCGAAGCGTATTTTTTTAAATTTTATTTTTTTATTTTTCTCAATGAATCTTTCATTATCATAAAAAACGCGTTACGGAAACTGGTTTTTAAAAATGTTCGATTAGCCTCAAAAAAGAGAGAAAAAAATAGCGAGCGTTGGATATAGGTATCTATACTGCCAAAGATTGGAATCTGTAACATCCGCGGAATCAAATTTAAAATTCGATTTTAATCGCGTGCTGATAAACAAAATACAAATACGATGTCTGACGCGCGTCCGTCGTAAAAAATATATCAACGTAATACGTATTATATTTTGTTATATTATATATTGTTCGATTGTAGCACCATTGATCGTTTTCCATACACGGCGCGCGTAATAGGTATGATAGGTATAGTTGTTTTGTGTTGTTTTTTTCTTTTGGCGAGTCTTTCACAATAATAGACTCGACGTCGTCGTTTTGGCTGCTCTCGATAGTTGAACCGGTCAGTACTATATTATAAATACTATCATATTATAATACTATACCTTTATATTATTATATTGTATTTTTCGACGGGCGGTGTGCACAAACCACAGCAGCCGTTTCTATTGATATCGGTGGCCCCGTGGTGAAAAGACGAGAGATTACCAAATGTACACCGCGCACTCGAGGATTACACACTTTGAAGTACAAAAAAAAAAAGGAAAAACAACAACGACAACGACGACAACCGCCGCACGGGCCTTTGTGTAGCCGATTTCTCGTCCGATTTTTCTGCTCCTCCTCCTCTTGCAGACGGTCTGTCTCCCAGCCACGAAACCCTCTGGGGGTGTGCGAAATGAACATTATTATATTTATTATACTAATATAATATACCACTATATACCTTATTTATTATTGTATGTATGGTTTTATTGTATTGAGAGTGTGTCTGACGAGACGTGGAAAGACAGACACACGATCGGGCACGGAACGATGTCGGGATTGAACTGGTTGGAGAGGAGAGGGGGGGGTCAGAAAGCGGCAATAAACAGTAACGACAATATAATTAGAGTACGCCCGTGAATGGGATATTAGGAGGTTTTCGTCTCGGTTGGGTGCCATAGATATATTCGTATGGTGTGCGCGAACATATTTGATATATATATATATTACATATATTGTAATATGTATATCGGTGTAGTATAGCGCCAGCGGGATACCATTACGGTAGCCGGATAACGTTACCGCGATCTACACCAGGTGACCAGGTGCAGCCTGTATAGCGTTATCCGACAGTGTGTAGTCATCGTATATGTTCAAAATTTATATTATAATCGGACGGCATCGACGATGCTGCGCAGTGCAATCGTGAAAGGGACAACTATATTAAAGTAATAATGTATAATAAATATTAAATAATAATTGTATACCTAACGCATAATACGCACTCATTCAAGTTTGGTGTTACGAAATCAGAGGGTGATTCAATAACAACTTAATATATTCTCCGCAGATTTTCTAACACAACATTTCCACGAATCTGTATACATGTATTATATACATTATTATACCTATACTGTATAATAATTATTAGTTATTACATACTGCAGTATAATAGTGAGTAGTCACTAGTCGTCGAATAATTTAGGTAATTTTTATTATATTTGGTTTCAAATCAATAATTTATCATACGCATATACTACACAGTGTACATGGAAGACGTGATCTATATAGTATATAAGCACGCACGTCTTCTTATAATATGTAGATACAACTATATAAGTCGTTTTTTATCCAAGAAAAGTATAATAATTCTATTTATAAAATATCGTTTTAAACGACCATCACATAAAGATGAAACATCAAAAAGAGACGACGTCACGCCGTCATGCCATAAAGTACGAGTATAATAAAATGAAAGTCTGGCTTTTTGTTGCCACGTGTAAAATATTTATCACTGAAAAAAAAAACACGCCGTTTAAATGCATTGATTAGGTAAAGTGAATTAATAGAAAAAAGCTTTTCAGAGTATTAGATATATTAGATAGATTTTGAACGATCGGTTTTTATTATTATTTTATAATTTTTATTTAATTTATTGTTAGAAAATCGTTTAAATCAAAAGTTATAAGTAAAGTAATGTTGTAAATATTATATATAACATGTTTGTGTACATATCGTAGGTAGGTCTGTTAATAGTGAATTTCTCACAGATTTCCAGAAATGTATCGTGCAATCGTCAATCTTAATAATAAAAAAAACAGAAAAAAAAGCGGTTCAAGTAAAATTGTTTTTCGATGTTATTTTTAAGATATTTAATGCGAAAACACTTGGTATTATACTATTGTATATCATAATAGATCGAAGCTTTATAATACTATAATGTGTTGAATTCCATTATCACTGAACTAAAAACAAACGGATATTAATTGAAATAATATTTGAAGACTCGACGAAATCGTGTTGAGCTTAATAGATAATTGACCGCTACAACAGGCAACAGCTAAGGCGAACGTAAACAAAGAACACATTTCCAACGGTTCAAATTATTATTAATCGAAAAAGATCTCATTCATCTGTAGGATGACGGTCTCGAATGAATACGAGTGTTATTAACGTTTGATGATTCAATAATGTTTTAAGAACTTGGCGTTTTCAGTTGATTGATGTTCGCTCATACTATGTTTAAATAGCCGTTTTACCATTATATACAATGAACAGATACTATATTATTATTAAGTGCTATTAACCTAAAGTATGTAATGTGCTATATTAAATGTATTTATATATACCTATAACACCATATTTGAAAACACTCCAAAACTTATTTATATTAAAATAAATAAAATAATGATTTAATGTTTCTATAAATTTAATGTTATACAACTATATATTTGCAAAAAAAAAAAAAATTCAAACTTACGTTCTTTTAACGACAACGGTTTTACAGAATTTTCTTGTCTTACTGCAGACAGGTTTAATCTTGAATTCTCACGAATTCAAACACAATAAATTAAAACCAGATAAAAATTTGTCGGACAACCTATTTTAATTTGAAAAAAAATATATCTTTTTACGGTATCGGTATGTCCTGCAGGTATATTTATTAATTGATAAACGAGTATAATAATTAAGTATACTGTACGAATTATTATGAATCCAATCATTGTAATTACATTAACATTTTGAAGTTTTCAAAGCAATTTATTCATACAATTTCTTGTCTGCCAATAACCGTCGATACCTGAATCGTAGAATATTATTTCCATGTGCTAGGTACGTTTTAATCACTAAAACCCTCTCGCACTAAACCGATTAACTTAATTTCCGAATTATTATTCGTATTCGAATATTATAATAATTAATAATAGGTATACGTATAGGTGTTTAGCTACCGGACATTATGCCAAACATGTTTTGCAGGATTAAAAAAGAAAATCTAACTAGTAATTATACCGCGATTCTTATAAAATATAAAATATAATGTAATACTTAATAATCGACTGCGCACATTACTTCTTATGTATAACGTTCGTAAACTATTAACGTCGGTGTTCGTCATTATTATGGCTTTTGTTTATTTCATATACTTGTCATGTTTTACTGTTCACCCGGCCGATTACACTGCGATTGATTATCCGAGTCGTAAATTTTGCGTTTCTCCAGATCATCGTAGCGTAAATAGTTTCCAAGAACTTATTTAATACGAAAACAAACATAGTATTATATAAGTTTATGTCTATATAAGTACATAAAAGTTATCGATCAAAAAAAGCATATAATATGTCTAAAACGATGTCGCGTCGCTGTTGTGTGAACTTTGAAACTAATGGTTTCAGGCAGTTTTAGCGAATAATTATTATTGTAATATTACGAGATTCGGTCGTTGCAGTGCTTGTACGAACGTTGAACGGTATGTAACGTAAGAAAGAAACCGGGCGTGGGAAGATTTGTATAGTCATGGCCCGTGGGGTACATTCACGGACGCAGTCGAAATTGGCCCTAACAGCCTTTCGGCGACATCAAAAGGCTTGACCCTGGTATACACCTCACCGAACGCGCGATATGTATAATATGAGTAAATATATAGTGAATAATGGGTATAGGTGGGCATAATATATCCTACTCCACGTGTAATGTCACCAAACGGGCAATCCGTTTATGCGGCTGTTGTTGTAGTATAACGAACCCACCACCGCCGCAGCATCTTTCGGGCGCCCGACATGTTGTAAAAACATCATAATATTATAGCTGGTATCTAGGAACCGTCACCGTATACCCGGTCGTATATGTTATACGTGATTTTTATTTTTACTTAATTTGTCCATGTGTATGTGTGTGTGTGTGTGAGAGAGAGAGAATGATGTGTATGTGTGCAGTGCGCACAGTGCCCCCGGAGAATATTTCAGCTCATTTCACACGCGACTCACGTTTTTGAACTCGTTATAAATTATATCCCATACCACGAATATAATATACGCAGTCTCTCTAATAAACAATCATAATACTCGGAGCGCATCAACCGAGTGTACCTACCCGCCAGTGTAGCTATCAGTCACATCAAACAGGTTCTAAATCAAATTTCCTTCTTGGTCCCAAACCCGAGCCGTGCAGTGGCAAGACGTAGTCGCTGATGTTGTTGTTATTATTATTCGATATAAACGTGGTTTTTTTTCTTTTTATAATATGATGTTATTAATATATTATATATGTATATGTATATGCGACTGTATCGTCGACGACCCTTGTCGTGCATGGGTACACCTTTACACGAGTGATACGCTAATGGACGTTATTATTATTATTATATACATTTTACTGTACTAAAGCCACCATTATATACTGTATAGTGTGTGTATAGGTATATGCAGCATTTGTACGTACATAATGAGAGCTAATCGTCCTTGTCGACGAAAAAAAAATAATAATAATAATAATAAAAAACACAGACAAATTCGTAGGTCACGCGCGACACAGTGCCACTGTCACCACCGTCGGTCGCGGTGTCGCGCGTGGGCTGCAGCGCGCCCGGCCGTTGGGCAAATCGCATATTAATTGAAAAACGATAAATGGAAAACCGACACAATAATATATTATTGTTATTTGTGTTAGATGAGACCGGATTTGTTTCGTAAACACATACCACGTATAAGATTTACACGCATCGTAATTGTTGTTATAATCATATGCGCGCTCACTCACCGTACGATATGCATAACAAGTTTCGGTAGCAGACGTGACCGATTTATCTGCCGGAATGGTATAATTATTGCCCCTTCGCGTGTCTGTGTGTGTGGCCTTTTAATAAGTGCTTAATGCGTACCTTTTTTTTTTTTTTACTCGAGAAAAAATTCGCACGGGTGCATACACAGTACTATTGTACAATATAATGTAGTGTATTATATTTCATGATTAGTTTTTTTATCGTCTGTCAACATTTTTATATGAACCAATAATGGGTCAATAATAAATAACTATTAATCGATTGCATGGCTAAGTAATGTATAGTGAAACTAATACCTATCTACGTTTTGCCGATGATTAATGATGACATAAATATCCATATGATGTTATTAGTATATTTTACCGATGTTATTGGCATATTTTTTAGTTAGTCTATATTGATAAATAACAAATCGCGTTTTGAATAATATCATCTGCCGGTGTGTAGTATGTGCAACGTTGGTATATATTCCTGGAGAAACTATACCGCCGCACGAGCGATAGCCGGACCGTCTTTATTATTGTTACTACCTTTTTTTTACAACAAATTATTAGTAAATAATAAGTAATGAGTAATAACCGATCGATGAAAAACGATTTTACATTATAATAATGTTTGTATTTTAACCATGACCGGTAGGGAATGGCCGTAGTATATACGCAGTAGGAGGTACTTATACACAATGCCACTATACACCAGTGCTATACCTACTAAATAAATTATAATAATTATGCTATTAAAGGAAACGAATATGGACGTCATGGTTTCTAGATCACGTGAATGAAATTTGTTTTGATTGGTTTGAAAATATGTGTATTTGATATAAGAAAAAAATGTATCTGTTTGTACTTAGTCGTTCTTCAACCATTATATAATATACATGTTTTGTACGATATACTACTCTCTTCTATATAATATAGGTATACTTTATCTGTATTGAGTTATGTCAATAATATTTTTTCGAAATCACGTATTACTGATACTAGATATGAGAAACATTTGTAGAGAAAAATCTTCAAGAAGTTCACATTTTTGGTGAGAGAGAGTTGTACCTCCCCAGTGTGCACCATAAATTGTGCACGTTTAGTTTATGCCTCACTATTCTTACACGACTTATTTCGATTTAATTACAATGTTCTTCATCCCTTGTGGGAAATCATAATGTATTATTTTTGACTAGAAATTATATGACAAACACGTATGTTATTTTCTTATCATTCCACTAAAAACTCCCGAAACAATTATAGCTACAAAATGTAAATAGGTTTCTTATATTATATGTAATTATTTGTGGAAGAATATTAGTATGTTTTTATAATATTATGTTACTTATTTTTATTTTTTATTTTTAAGATCAGTGGCGCAACATGATAATAAGGGGCCTATGTGAAAATTTCTTGACCGGTGCCCTTACTTGTCAGTAAAAATGAAAAACTGTCATACCTTATTATTACTTAAACATATCGTTTTCTCACATGTCATAGTTAATAATTAATTATAAGGTAATTTTTTTGTTTTAGATAATCAAACATAAAAATAACTTCTTGTTTTTACGGCAGCAAAGTCATTAATACCGCTATATACCTATTACTGTATACTGTTATACGGTTAACTGATTTCTCATATAGGTAGGTACTCGTAAATTCGAATTAGGTATTCACTAAATTCAAAACAGTTAAACAAATATAATATAATAAGTGTATAATATAGATTATAGTAGGAATATCGTATATGAGATTTAATCTAGGGGCCTCTAAAAACCGGGGGCCCCTGTTAATTGTACACCCAACACTCCCAATAATTGCGCCACTGTTTAAGATTATATTTTAGATGTTATGTTATAGAGATTAGTGGTGTAATGATTTTTAAAATTAAAGGGTTCGGAGCAAAATTCAAATAAATCCATTCTATAAAAATTCTGAGTAACTAAAAATGTTATTTTAATAATATTAAGTTAAAGATGAAATTAATATTAAAGTAAATTTATATAGGTACATTAGATAATGTTAAAAACAATGGTGTAGTATTTATTTTAATTTTCATAATTGATTTGAGATAAGAGTTAATTATAGACTAAAATTTGTGGAGTTGTCTTGTTTTTTTTTTTACATAAAAATGAAATTTATTATTTTTTCATTAATTTTTTTAGTATAAAAATAATATTATTTATTTTGATTTAAAAAAAATGTATTTATTTATTTAGATATAATTTCACAAATCACTTTTTTGAAAAGAAAAATTAAATAGTAATAAATAAAAACAACTTATTTTTATTGTAGACATTATTAAACAGTATTATATATTATAATAAAAATATGTCATTCATAAAATAAGTTTAATAGATATAACAGGGATAGCAAATCCATGGCATGCATTCCCGAGCTGACACGCAAAAATGATTTTGAGGGTACTCAAAAAATTAAAATATTTTGATTAGTTACATATATAATATATAATATATTATGTAGGTATATTGGAAGCGGACGTTACTTACTCTTAGTCATTTTGCCACAGCGCTGCGCCGAGCCATATATTATAATTATTGTATTATTTTCATTAGATATAGATTCTTTTACCTTTTTTAATTAATAAATTAACTATACAATAAAGTTAGGATAATTTTATTGCGAGCCGCAAGTTGGCCACTTCCAGTATATAATATATAAAAATTCTTATGACAATTAAAGGTAATTTTCGGCACTTGGCGTTCAAATAATTTGCCACCCCTATGATATAATGATAATTAAAATATGCACTTTTTGTAACTTGAACACAAGTGACACATTCTAGATTTTTCATTTATTATTATACATATGAAGTAATTCTTAGTAAATGTTGATAAAGTTTAATATAATAATAATTAACAAAATAAAATAAAATTAACTGCTCCCTGATGAAAAACTTAATTAAAAGTAGTTCATCAGTTTATTAAAAAAAAAAAAAATAAGAACACAACTTCAAATATATATATATAAAAAATAATAATAATTAAAGAGTAGTAAGAGATTATACAGATATAAATTAATTTTCATTATTTGACCTATCTTCAACCCTATTCGAAGTTTTTTTTTCAATTAAGTTTTCTATAAAACCAAAAATTGTAATATACGATATGTCAATATTATACGGAAGTATAGTTTAAGTTATACCTAACTATTATAAATTTAAAATTTTTCTTCAATATAGGCATATAATATAGTAATGTTATAGGTAATTAAATTGAGTTATAAAATTGTTATTATTAAAGTCAACTTAAAAATAATTTATACTCTATTGTAGGTATAAAGTTAGTGTTATTTTTAGTTTTATTATTATTCACTTTAAATATAAAATATATCAATAAAATGATTGCGAATAATATGAAAACACTGTTACGTATTTATCATGACAATAATTCTAATTTCTAACTATACACAATTTATCGATTTTCGACCCCTTAAATATTGCTTAAAGTATCAACTAAATCAAACTTCTAATTTGAAATCATTATTAAAGTTGAAAATTAAAACAAATTTTCGTCTCTGGAATCTTATGACAGATAAAAAAAATATGATATTGTAAAACCAATACATCTCTCGCTCTAATTCCAGCCTAAAATAATATATATAGATAGATATAACTATATACTGCCACATGGTATAGGTACTATAGGATAGATTAAAAAATTTCGATTTTAATATTTTGTGTATATTTATAGTATTTATTACATTTATAATAATTAATAATAAAAAAGTAAAAATTTAATCTTAATTCTTAACATAATTATTTGAATTTAACATTTTAACTTTCTATTTTATTACTATTCACTTATGTTTTCAAAAGATAATAAATACTATAAATTATATTTCATATCATCGTTGCACTAAATTCATATTACGCATAGACAGGACAACGATAATAAACTACTAATTATTTGTTATTATTGCACATAATATTATTATCTATAATAAATAGCGGAACTCTAAATCCTTAAGCGAGTACTTAAAACTTTTAACCCTTAATAGTATATTTTATAGCATAATCATTAGTTGGGATTATATACATTTTTTTGTATAGTTATATGGATATTATAATTATACCATATTTACCATAGCAATGAATTAATGGCTGCTAATGACATATTACCATATCCAATGTATAATCAATAATTTTATTATTTGTAATACCCGATAATAGCCATTTGGTTTAAAATAATTAACTATTATATAGGTTATACATTATACATTCTATCAATAATATATAAAAAAATGTTACATACATTTATATATTAATTATAACTGATAATAAAAATACATAGTATATAGTTTATTCAAAGAATATAGCATATAAAATATAGATTTAGAATAATTTTAAAGAAAACATTTTGAACTGGGCGAAGGACTGAGAAATACTAGCGTAGCGCATTTTTCATATGCATATAACCATTTTTTTAAATCATCTTTTCCTGTTGGAATAAGCCGATATTTATAGAAATTAAATTATGCAAATGGTTTTCATTTTTCCAAAAAAATAAACTTCACTTCGTTATTGACTTCCATATTGACTACTCAAAAATTTGATTTATATAACGCACTGCAATTTACAACTTATTACTTAACACACAATGACAAAGTTACAGACTGGTGACTTGGTAAAATGTAAAATTCTTCAGGGATAATTAAGATACGATAATCTTATAATACAGCAAAAACTTATTTGATAGGTTTATAAAGATTTTAATGCTGCTGTCTGTTAATTATATAAATGTTACTAAACAGTCGACCGATATATAGTTGGACTATAGTTGTAAAATATTGACAGTGCCGTTTTTTGTCGGCACGGTCACTTCACCTAGTACGCTAGCTCCGGCATGGAGGCTTGGAGGAACACAGCAGCCGGCCAACAAAATCGGATCTTCTGTTTAGAGCTTCGCTAATAGTTGCGTATTGCGTATACTCAAAACGTGCGTAAAACGCTATAACTGAGTCAAATAATCATCAAATACTTACGTAACCTTATAGAAATCTGGCAAAAATGTAAGGTACCTAAATAAAATATTAGGAACAAACGTAGACGGAATCGTGTTCCTTAAAATGTACACGATACTGTACGCTGATAAAGACCGTATGGAATCGTGTTCTACCCAATTTAGAATATAATAGAATATTATATTAGATAATTAAAAAATCAAACACAGTTATATTACGATTATATTCACCCATATAACATTATGTGGGATGTAGTTGAAGTTTTTGTGAATACCTATACTGTTTTTATATTAAATGATACTTGTATAATATTACGAGTATATACCATAAACTAATTAAACATCGTATTTTCTTGCTACTATCAAATATATTTTAAATATTATGGTCTTATAGACAATTTGTATATATTGTTTTGCAAATGTTTGTCTATATTCACTGTAAATCACTCAATCGTGCGAATTTCATAAATTAGAACCGATTCATGTTATAAGCATTAACAGGAACATTGAAATGTCCATTGAATGTATCACAATATGTATTATTTCACATTAAATGAATTCGTCCGGAATTCAGATAGATAATATTCAGAATAATAGTATTCAATTTACTGTATTATGTATATGGTATACCTGCTATAGATATTTTTTTATATTTATCCACATGTCGTATTCAGTTTATACAAGGCCGTTTAGGAGAATCGTAAATTTCATTCATGACTTAAAATATATATATTTTAAAGATTAACCTGTTTTTTCATACATTTTTCAAATTAATTAATTGGGAAATAATCAAAATACACATTGAACATCGCGGCAAATCGTTTATGAAGTATGGTGATTTCAATGGAATTTTTTTATTTATATTGTAGTAAAATCAATAGAATCAATTAACTGCAGACACGGTATAATAATAATAATAATAATGCCTATATAGGATTTTTAATAATAATTCGACTTAATATATGAATACCTATATCGCCGCAGTATTCTATTTTGCATGAACATACTATTATCGTTTAACCGAAAAATAAACAATGTAATAAAATGCTGTATTTTTAAACCTTTTAATTTAAAAGTCCTTAAAAACTTTAAACAATAAAAAATGTACGTTATAAAAAAGTTGTACAATAATGAAATACCAAATATCAATGCGATAACTCAAATTTAATTGCTAAAAAATTCTACACACCAAACAGAGTCTATGGTATTTGTTGCCATTGTCTCTCGTGTTTACTGTATATAAGAATTCCGTTATGAGTTCCATGCATTTTTTGTTAATTAAGCTCATCAATCTTTGAAGGAAGGTCAATGTTTATATTTTTTATTTTATTTTTTCGTTTACTCGAGAGGATCGTAAATATTTTTATTAGAGTATCGCCCAAATCCGATCTGTGCGTGTAACATATATATAGCTAGTCTAGACGACCGAATCAATAATAATTTAAAAGAACACAAAATCTAGTTTGTGCGTGTGGTTGTGTGTGTGGGTAGATAGGGACTACTTATTATTGTATCCAAGAAAAAAAGCCTCACACTTTTATCTTCACTTTCTAGTGTTATAGACTTGGATCATATCGTACAACAATAATTCAGTAAAAACAAAATTGGTAATTATATTAGGAAGGATACATATTATATAATATTGTAATTAAAAATGCTGGAAAGAATTTGTTTTTTAACCCCGTGACTGCTTTTTTTATCGGATATAATATACACACGCGTTAATGATTTTCGTTTAATTATTATTGCGGGAATTTATTACGAATGTGTATTTGATCGCGCAGTGGTATACACACGCACCGTGCGTACATTATATAATATGATGTATAATACAATTCTGTAAATACTTGTACAACATCGGGTATTGTGAATAACGCAGTGATTATATCAATGATAAAAATATATTATACCTACCTATATTATATTATAATAATATACAATATATTATTCTAATATCTATACTTGATCGGTACAAATACGGCATACCCATAGCACATATTATTTCGAACATTATAATGTTATGTACAAAACATTTATGGTACAGTGCGGATATTATGCATAATACAATGTAGGTATGTATGGAAATGTGGTTATCGACGAGACGCCGCCGGAACGTTTTCAACGATGTCAAAACGTCGTAAACTTAGGTTTTAATAGTAATAATATGGTACTTATACAGCATTCAATAATTTATATTATTATATATAATACAAATTATTTAGATCTCGTGTGGAGTACCTTTCTCGGCTCCAAAAAGGCCATAGAAGCAAATTCAGTGTAGCTTGTAAATACTTATGGGGGTAGACGTCATAAATATTATGTATAATTTTTGAGGGACTCATTAACGAATTGTATAAGAAAAAATTGAACTATTTACTTATTATATTCTTATATGTTATTATTCTGCAGTTAAAGGAATTTACTAATAGATTCTTATCGTTTCAACTATGGTAGTTTAGTGTTATATTATTTTATCTTATACTGACAATTATGAATTTTTATAAAGTACCATTATGTTTTCATCCATATATGTAAATACAATATACATATTATTATATTATTTAAATAACTACTTATTTTCTACAAAGGAAAACCTAAATTTTTAATTATATTTTAATTCAAAGAACAACATGTTCAACAATATTTTTGAGTAAAAACAAAGAATTTGAATAAATTATGTTTTATTAAATGTTAAATATTTTAAATACAAGAAGCAAACTGATGAGAAGAGTATTATACTCTGTGAAACTGTTGATGCATCACTCCCGAGAACTTTAATAACTATTATTATTATTATTATTCACAGCAAACAATATTATGTCTGTACATTATAATAAGATAAAGTAAAGTGTTTTGCTTTAAGTTAGGTTGAAATAAAATAAAAATAAATGCATAGTAAGTTCAAACATACGAAGCTTAAAAAAAATATGGCGAGTATAAAACGTTAGAATTTCAAATGAAGAATTTGAGAAAAAATTCAATACACTTTTTGATAAGTAATAATGAACGAGTGTCCGTTATTGAAATTATCACTCTGTATCTGTACGCTTAGATATTAAATTAACATACATATTATAATATATGTGGGTACCTCGCCTTGCTCTGGGCTGTGGGAGTTTTAAAACTAAAAACCTCCGCGGTTTGCTAATGTAAATGTATATAGTGTATACTATATATGCGTGTACGGTTGAAAGTTATAGTACAGAATTAATTACAAAATATAATTTCTCGACACACAGACATACACTAAACACACATTACTAAAGAACTCGTGTACCGGAGTGCCTATCTTTTACAACGAAACGAAACATAATAATATTATCGAATATATAATACGCCTAGTTAGTGAGTTGCGAACTCATATACGCCGGTTAAACCGTCTTCCGTCCATTAGCAGATGACGTATTGATTTTTGTTTGTTTTTTTATTTATTTATTTTTTTGCCACCAAGATTTCAGACCTCACACTAACTAAATAAAGCGACGAATTTTGTATTTGAACTTAGGTACGCCTAAATAGTTGGATGCAACGAACGACCGCATATCGTTATAATATAGGGCACATCTTACATCTTCTGAGTCGTTTATATCGGTTATATATTTTCCTCTAATGTCAAATATTACAAAAATAATTTTGCCTCTCATCGAAAATGTTTTCCGCTGATTAGTACTTGCCGGCGTGTTACAGATATTTTAATAATAATACCGCATGGAGGCCCCAACTAGTAATTTATGGCTCGAATCATCCAGAAGCCGCGAGAGATTAAGTTGTGCTCGGTGGCTGACCGCCTTCTGATTAATCGGAAAACGTCCGATGATTTATTGACGGCTCAGCTATATCGATTAAATGTATAATACGTATTGTTTACCAATTTCCTATGAATTTTGTCGGTCGGAATTATTAGCTTGTGTTACAAGTATCTATTACATATTATAATGTCATCGTTAAAAATGACATAAATTGTACATGTATATCTAACTCATATACTTATTATTGTTATAGTTATACTTACCTATGCGCCCTAAAATTTGCGTGGTGAAGAGCTTAACATAAATCGGGAAATTTCTATGAGATTACAATATCCCCCGTTATTTATTTATCACAATTACATTGTACCCATACCAGTCACAGTGTCACATTTACTGTGAATTTAATATGGTATCATATATTATTAAATTTCAGTATTTATAATACTATTAAGTGATAGGTATTGACTATTGATATACGTCATATTGAACTTACCTAATCGTAGTTATATTATTTGGTCAATGTAGAATATACGTACTACTGACCGACCGTATACCAACTGCTTATTTAGAAAAAAATAATGTTTTTGAAGACCGCAAGTAATGAAGCTATAGGTTGAAGTTTTTAGTCTTACAGTACTTATGGTTTTAAGTGTTTTAACAGTAGACGAAGTGGATACAAATATTCTGGAAATCGCGAAAAAAAATAAGAAATGTATAATGTGCACCCACCACACATGTCATTGTTCTGCACGGTAGATAAACAAAAAAAAAAAAAAAAAAATACCTACGATGCAAATCAAAAACTACAGTAGAATTCCGATACACAGCCGTATTGAGGAATATATACAATATACATACTTACTAACTGTATGGGTGTCTTAAAGTCATGTACATCTAGCCATGAATAAAAAAATCATAATTTAATTATAGGCATAGGTACGCGTGTTATATTGGATATTTGCAGAGAAGAACGGAACTCGACACTAAAATATTGTCAAGTAGCTGTGAATATTTTGTATACTGCTAACAAACATTTACGTATAGGTAGCATAGGAAGTACGCGTGTTGTCTATACGTATGTGCACGGCATTTTGTACACATGCAGTACTTCTCGTGAGATGACATTATTATAAATTTATAACATTTCGGCCGTTTGTATATCGTAGAATATTAATCGATCTACATTCTACAGGAATTCGATTTCGAGTTAGACGAGAGCGACGTGTGTGTACCCATATATCGGTCGGCGACATCAGTCGGACGTAATAACAACAATAATAATAATGAGTTGGTGCAGTATATACCGTCAAGCGATTGTTTTGGTTTTCTTCTTCTTTTTTTTACGGAGAACCGCCGGTGGCACTATTCCGGCAGAGTTCGTAATATATTATTATTATTATGTGATATTATTGTAAAAAGGTGCGCGCCGCTGTCTCTCTGCGTCAATTAGCGACGGACGTCCTCGTCGTCGTCGTCGTCGTCGTCGCAGTCGTGTCCGTACGCCCACCGGTGGTCACGAACGATTCCCACAAAACTAGCTGAGGCGCTCGAGGTTTTTATTCGTATTTTTTTTCTCTCGTTTTATTACCGCACGATAACTCGCGGACGACAAAATTTGTATATAAAATAATATATAGTAATTGCTAGACGTCATATTATTATTACACGTACCTATAATATGCTGTACGTCGTCTCCCGGTCACCGTATTATATATACCTACGAGATAATATTGTGTGTGTGTGTGTGTGTGTGTGTATACTCTATAGAGAGCCCGACAACTGCACCGCTGCACACTGCAGCCTCCTCGGAAATATGATTTAACTGAAAAAATATAATAATAATAATAATAATAATAATACTTATAAGACCAGTCGACCGACCGTTTCTATTTCAGATTCGCTCGGTGATAAAAACAAATAAATAAATGTGAACGTCATGTGAACGGCGACCATAATAATTATATTGTACATCACGACGAAAGTAAGTACTACATTCGCCTATCTCGACGAATCTCGCTGTATAGATTATTGCGCGAGCGGACAACGATCGAAATGACGTCCGCGTGGTGTTTGCCGATGCGAGAAACAAATGGCAATACTATTACTTATTAGGTAGTTATAGTAGTATATTATATTATATACCTAGGCATTATATGCTTATGTTGTTATTGTCTTTGTGTATTACTGTATTATTCACAAACTGGATAAGTGGAGCTGAGATCGAGATCGTCCGTGAGCGTGAAACCAGTGTTAAATTTGTATGATATTGATATGGTATTATTATAATTTATATCTAAATTCATGATACAAATTTGAATTCATTTACACAGGCAATCGGTTTTCGTCTAGATTAGTCGATCAGTAAAATATTTAATATTTTATTATTAAGAAATATTTTTATATTATTGCAAAAAAAATGTGTTTATGAATTATATGTTTCGCGTGTAGACTACTGATAAAGAAGATTTCTCTGATTTGATATCAATTATTTTATTAAGTTTTAATTCTATAAAATACAACAGATACTACATTCCATTTAAATTATTATCTACTGTCACTATATGTATTATAGTGTATTTGCTCATTAACTGTCACTATATGAAATATATTTGGTTTTGACAAAATAGAATATTATTATTTAATACGACTGCAAGCTATTTTTTTTTTATTTGCAAATAAATTTATAAAAAATGGTTTGTGGTTAGAAGAACTATTTTATAATATACATTTATTTATTAAAACAATACAAGATGCATAATACGATAAATTTAAACTGATTTTTTACCTATACATTTCGCATTGTTGCAATGCAAACCGGTTGAAGAGAATACTTTTTTAGTCTTTTAATAACATATAAATCTTTAAATTTTTCTGTTTGAAAACAATAGAACCAAACGTATGGTTTTAAGATGAGTTCGAATATTGCTTTTTAAACATCGTTCGTTCAATCATAAAGTGGTTTAGTTTTCCAAATATAAATCCCACAATAATTTACAAAATATGTCATTTATTTGAGTAAAATTGATTACTTTCAATAAAAAATAATGTTAAATGATTTTTTGAAGAATATATTTTGTTTAGTTACTTTATATTTGTAATAACACATAGTATCTCTTTAACAATATAAAAATAGAGTTGATAAGGTTAAAAAGGTACATATTTACTTTATAGTTATATTTTAACCTAAATATCTAAAATCTAATACAAAAAATATCAATCTAAATAAAAGTTTAAATGTTTTTCTAATCATGATTAGGAGTTTTGTAAAAATAAATTATATTAATTATAGTTAACAAGAATTGATTAATAACTTGAAAGTGTATACTACTAAAATAGTAACATGTACCTAATAATATTATTATGCCACTCAAATAAATTATTGATATAAAGTATTTGTAATTTTATAATTTTATTAAACATTAAACAAGTACTTTAGTTATAAGTAATTCATTCAATTTATAACCTTGATGAGATTAATAAATAATCATTGATTATTTCTTTGTAATAAAGATCGTCGAATCGAACAGAACTTTGGGTTTACTCTTTAATTTCCATTAACAACAATTGCATTTTGAATCGAAATAATTACATTTTTAGCGTAAAACTTATTCCAATTAAAGTAGGACCGTACGTTCAAAGGAATTGGAATTTTATGCAAAACCCTTTAGAGTCCTCACAGTCATTATATACAAGACTACAATTATTTATTTCGCACTGACAAATTACATCAAAGCATTCCTTTGCAACAGAAAATGTCTCCATAAATATTATATTTAATTTGTTTTAGTCTACTTTTATAATATTATGTCACGATAATAATAAACTAAATGTATTATAACATTTTTGATCGACTATAGAAGCTACATAATTACTTCTTCAGAATAATGTGATACAATAAATACTGAATAATATGAATACCTACAGTTTGAATCGATTAATAATCGACTTAATTGTCTTAAATACAATTTTGTTTCTGAATACATTAGGTTATAATTTAACGATAGTTTATTTATAAAATATACTTATTACGTACTGTTCTAATCTGTACATTGATACAATTTTGGTCTCTATTGTTTTTCAAAAAATATTTATAAAATATTACTTACCATACTTAAATTTTACTAGATCAATTAAAAGTGATAAAAAAATTCATTTTATTTTCTATAAAAATTTTGTTTATGCAATGGTTGTTTATTATTATTTATTTACTGATGTCGATATCATCTAAAATTATTTATATATTTTAATATGAATATTATAGCACAATAACATGATCAAAAGTCACAATATGACCACTATACAGTTATTGTTGTATGGTTAATGCCACACTCATAATAATATTTTTATTATAGAGGGTAATGGTAATAATAGTAAGTATATTGTTAGTTGTTACCTAACATAGGTAATATTATAATTCAAGCGTACCTATGTCGGTGTTCCTATGCAACGAGAAGACGAGAAATATTACGATTGGTTATAATGTACGTGTGAACAAGTAAAAATTATTTATTCGTCGCACGAAGAGGATGGGATTAATGATAATTTTAATTATATGGTACCCATAGCTTATAATAATAATAATAATAAAAAACATATAGGTACGAATATAATATATTATAATACTCGTAGACAATAATATTAACTCGCCCATAGCGGTCATACACAGATCTATACAGCTATATTATATTATATGTTCGAACAGAAACAGATCTTCATCAATTTGAGGTGTTTTCGGTAGACGTGTATTATGTATTGATACGCTGGACACCTTTTACCTATAGTGTCTCGATGGACTGATAATAACCGGTTCAAGAAAAAAAAAAATGTTTTGTGGTTGTTTTTGTTATATTATTTTATTATATCTCTGTCCGTTTAGTGTATACCTACATTATAAACTACACGGGATATTCGAATCGTTTATTAAGACACTACTAATACATATCTATGTAAATATACGTTTTGTAGTCAAGCGATATCATTAATTTTAGAGGGTACTAGATTTTTCTTACATAGATTTCTAATGTTTAAAAGTGCTTTTTTTATTATTCGTGCAACCGTTAAACATTGTTAAACGTACATTTTCCCAAGTTAGAAATAATTTCAAACCTTATTAAATCAAATTAAATTAAAAGAGGAACATTATTTATATATCGGTGCAAAATAACGAGTAGCTGGTATATCGTTTCTCATTTTAAACAATTTAGACAAATAATATGCGTGTATAAAAACTAAGATTTAATTATATGTTCTAAAAATAAATTGATTGAGATTTAAGAATTTAATTAAAAAAGTTTACGTTGGTTGCTATTCAGCTAACTAATAATTTCACTCCTCAACTATTACGAGTGTATAGTTTTTTTTCAATATACAGTGTGCCCCGTTTTATATGTACCACTAAATATCTCAGAACGATGGCCTTAGATTGAAAAACGGTTTGCTGTGATAGATAGTTGGTACTAAAGTGCATATTTTGGGAAAATTTCAAATTTGTAATTCCTTTGGTACTCGCATGCGCAATTCAAATTAAATTTTTTTGAATAGCAATCCTTGTTTTTGACATCAGATATAGATAGATCATTTTTTTTCTAAGACATTTTGATTCATTGACCATAGTCCTAAACCTAAAATTGACCGAGTTACAGGCCAACAGATTTTTAAAAATTAAAATAATTCAATTACTTGAAAAACATGGTACACTTGTACTGAGTAGATTTTTTTCATGAATAGGTACATAAAAAAATACACGAACACATAATATATCACATACATATACATGTATACATAATTAGGTATACCTACATACATAATAATGAAACAAAAAGTAAATTACTTTGTATTATCTTATTTTTAAATTTTATTTCAGTGAATTTGTTTATCTAATATAATGTTCAAAATTGCCTCTGTTATTTTCTAAACATTTTTCCATTAATCGAGTTGCTTCTCTGTAACGTATTGTGTATGTATCATGTATTCATGTATTTTTTCATGTATCTAACTCGGTAAATTTTAGGTTTAGGACTATGGTCAAAGAATCGAAATGTCTTAGAAAAAAATTATCTATCCATATCTGTTGTTAAAACTTAGGATTGATTTTCAAAAAAAATTAATTTGTATTGCGCATGTGCGAACCAAATGAGTTAAAAATTTGAAATTTTACCAAAATGTTCACTTCGGTACCACCTATCTATCATAGCAAACCGTTTTTCAATCTAAGGCCATCGGGCTGAGATATTTAGTGGTACATATAAAACTGGACACACTGTATATGTGTGTACTATTATATATAATATGCTTGTCAAAAAAAAAAAAACCAATAGGTACTGAAATTAATGTACTAAAATTATTATTTAAATGAATACAAAGTAACATATTATATTACTTCAACAAATATACATATTATTATTGATGTAGGTACTATGACGTATATTGTATATGTACCTAATTTATTTAAATGCGTTTAACCAACTAATGATTCGCTAAACTACATATTTAAACACTGGCATTTTCAATAACAAAAATTTATGTTTTTATAAACATTAAATTAAATACTTTATTTTTAATAAAATAATTTTTGTATTTTACTCGCTTGATTGTCATGCGACTTGAAATTATTTCTTAACTTCTATAAAATATTATATAATAAGTAGGTATAACATTAAAATATTAAATTATTGTCGCTTAACAATTAATTATTAGTTTATGAAAAATTAATTTTTACGCGGTCTTATCGAATCCTTAAAATATAATTTGTAAAATAGCTTCCAATGCTTCCTATTTATTTAAAATTCTATATAAAAAAATTGTTCTATTTATTTTTTTTATTTTTAGAATACTTTTATTCTTAATTGATTTAAGTGATTGCCTTACCTGTTCATATAATATTATAATATTACATTTTTATTTTTATTTTTGACTCAGTTTTATAAATCAGAATACACGAATTCAATTTACTTTATAATTTTATTGTTTAGAAGTAAAAAAAAAATAAAATCACTATTAATCATCAAATTATTTAGCCAATACTCCATAATATAATTTTACACGTAAATATGCGCAAAAAAAAATATACATCTTATTTTCAAATTTATGTTCTGCATTCAAAATTGTATACGTATAAGAGTTGAATTTTTAATTTTTTACAAAACAAATAAAGTTGACTAGGTATAAGAATATAAATTAGTAAAACTCAAAGTATATTTTTTCTTCAAACGCTTACAACGGTCGATAATTTAATTAGGTCAGAGTGGTGTGATGAATCTTCTAGCTAAACATTTCGTATGATAATTAAACTGCGTTAGTTATAATGTCTTGAATAGATGATCCACAAGGGATTTCTATACAAATGTATCATATATGTATTGTATTGTGTTAACTCCATCTGACACAAATTATACATAAAGTGACATGGGTAGGTTGTAGAGGTAAAATTACTATTTATAATTTTACAAACATGAGTGTCCTTAGATAAAACAGTTTTTTGTATGATTATGGTTAAAGTTGTTAATTCTATTCTCTATGATTTATTGTAATACACGGATAGAATAAAAAACTTTTTAAAATGTTACAACTCTTTTCAACCAATATATTTTTTCACAAAATTTAGTTAGTATTGAGTAATAAAATCTGTTTAGTTTAGGTAAAGTAAATACTATTTTTTACACATTCTGATATTTTATTGTTATGGTTCCAATGTTTCATATACATAATAATATGATATTCATATCACATACCTACAATATTAATCTATGGTTATTTTACATTACATAATTTATCAATTTAAAATTTTTGCTGACAAAGTTTGAGATAAAATTAGAATGATTATTTTAATAAAATTTACAATCGGAAGGAAAAATGAGGGTCCTTATTAGCTAGTTGTATAAAAAGTGTTAAGGGAAAGTGTAATAGCATAGTTTGTAGAGGAAAATAGAACATAGAAAGGAATATTTGATCTCGTTTGTTGAGATGGAAATTTTGAAATTAATTTAGGAAAATAATGCTGGGGAATTAATCATTTAATAAGTAAATAATAAAACCTAATAAATATTTATAGGTAACTACGTGTGTTTATTATAAAACTATTATACTCATGGTAAATGGAGGTTTTTGCAAAGTTCTTTTTTAATAGACAGTATAGCCTCCAGTGCTAGATAATTTACTATAGTAGTTAATATTTAGTAATTACTACGAGTATCTAGTGTAGCCCTCCCAGAAAATAATTTCTAGCTTGTTAATATATTACGGAATTTAATCACTGTAATTTATCTTTCAGTTAAACAGAGATTATTAAATATTTTAATTACTATAATATTGTTAATTTAAGATTTGTGTGTAATATAGAATATAGATAAAAATATTGTGATATTTTGAAATGATCAATGATAAATGTACTAAGTAGTGTGACAATCAGTGGCATTGCAGTAACAGTATTATATGTAAACAAACTAAGACTATCGTAGTTACTGCTTATTTAATAATCATTAATGGGTAATTGAGTACTCAATTCAATATAAAATAAATTATAACTATCACGTTTCAACGAGAAATAAAGATTGAAGTAACGGTGCTATTATATAAGTAAACGTTTTAAATTAAATCAAACTTTTTGATTTAATATTTTATTATTAATTAAGATGTTATAATTTATAATCCGTTATATATTACCTATAGATAATGTCTGTAATTAGGTATGTAGTTAGGAACTAGCAATTAAAACTTTGCTTTTAAATTGCCAATTATTGATACAAATAATAACGATTATCATTTATCATACTGTATATACATCATCACTATAATTAAGGTTTAATAATAAATATTTACATTTTGATAATGCTCAATAATTATTTTGAATGTAATATTTGAAATTGAATGTAATTGATTGTAATATAAATGAGAAATATTGTTTAATCATTTATTATATACATTTTACGACGTTATCCTGAGTGCCTAGGATGTTTATGATAATTGATCAATTTTTCAATTTACGTAAACTTGCAAATGTTGACGATCAATGTAAGTTTAGGATTCATAAAAATGTATTTTTTTCCACTTGAAAACTTGATCATTTGTTGCTATGTCTCTTAATCATCTCGTGAAAATTATTTAAACGTTATTGGTTGTATACATAAAGGGTTGTGTAGTTATTGAATGTTTATGTTTTCAGGGTATTGGCAAGCGCGTTTGGTGCCCAAGTGATTTGCAACAAGATAGTCGGACTGACGGCAGGCCAACGGAGGATTTGCGCCGCTGCACCTGACGCGATGGCCGCCGTCGGTCACGGCATACGGATGGCCAAACAAGAATGCCAACAACAGTTTAGTACACATCGGTGGAACTGTACGGGACCGTCAAAAGGCAACCCGTTCGGACATTTACAAATCACTGGTAAGTTATATGATAATAATATGTGTGTGTGTTATCTATCTACTATTATTTAGAAAAAAATTGACTAGGATAGTACGTGCAAAGTGATTCTTTTATCTTGGACCACAGGCTATATCTTAAAAAAAACACAAGGGATTTTTAAATATAAACAAATAATAATATTCTTAGAAAAAATAAAAATATATTTTTAGCATTTCATAATAGTTCAGAATAGGTACTGACTGAATATACCGCTGTACTAAAAAAAAGACTGCCAAAGTATCCTACCTACTCAAACATCATAAATACGATTTTTATAATTATTAAATGTCATTGATGCGCATTTCAATACAGTACCCTCTTCAGCCATTCGCTTTCAGCGCCCGCAGAAAGTTATCGATTCATCGCAACTTACAAAGTACAATACAGACCTGTTGTCACTATATATTCAGCAAATATATTATAGCGCAACAATATCGTGAGTATACCGTGATTACTGATTATAGTGATTATCAGGTCTCCGGCGGCTATATTATAATATACATATCATACATTACGTCTTGGTGCGCTGTGAAGGGGGGGATTATCGATTATACTATTAATATATTACGTATAATATAATATTATACGCGTAAGCGGTGGACTGTAGATGAGGTCGGCGTTTGTTTATATAAGTAGGTTAAAAGAGATTACCGTGGTTGTTATATCTTTGAAATGTAAATATTTCAACGAATCGCCGCGAACCCACCATGATATTTTATGTACCCCTTGTTTTATATAATACGAGTAGGTTGTAATAGTATATATACTGTATACTCGTAGTTACCTATGATATACCACCTACGTCCTACACTATATATATATACTTTATATCACTATACAATATGATATATTTATTTATATATGAGTGTAAACTTACGCTTTTATCTATATATATAGTTAAACTAAGTAATTTCAATAAAATACTGTATTTAATATCGACGTACATTAAATATAATCTTGTTTATTCGTGCGTTCGGAGTATACTTTTTGTGACTTGATGTAATAGATCGATGTGACAAAGATAAAAACGTATTACTATTGAGTATAGATAGTATATATATATTCAATGGTATTACACATATACAATGTCGTTTTCTTAGGAATGAAATACAAAAATTATTTGGGGGAAATTAATAATTATTATAAACGAAAAATGACATTTTTAATATACACAATTTGGCTTATCTTGCGTATGTAACGTGCATCGTTCATTAAAAAAACTGGAAAATTAAAAAACAATATAGTTAAGGATTGTTAAAGGTTAAACACTATTACCTACCGGTCCACGTTTTAGAACTTATAATAACAACAACAATTACAACATGATAAAAACGAGTGTGAGAGGTGCGTCTGATTTATGTGAATAGGAGTGTGTCGGTAATTGCCAATAAACATATAAATATTAAAAAAAATTAATAATAAATAATAATATAATACCTTTGAGCAATTCCGGAAAAATATCGAAATTAATTAATGATTATCATAAATATTTTTATGTAAATCATAACTTTTATATTATTTTATACCAAACTTTAGTCGATATTACTATTACTTATAGATAGACTGTATATAGATATTAGGTGTTTTAATATTCTACAATATTCTATGTTTAGATTTTTAGATTTTGTGTGTAGTGAGTGAGGGGGCGTTATCATTGTCCATTGAAATTCCCTCTCCAAAATAAAAATACGAAATACTAGGTGTGTGGAAACACTCATGTCTATAGTGTATAATATTTTCAATTATCATCATCATTCGTCATCAATTCAGTTGTTTGAAATCGGTCAATTTTATTGGAATCTTGTTGTCGTACAATCAAAACGTTTCTATCGCCTACTTAAATTTATAAGAATAAAATTGTTGTTTCGGCTAAACGACAGTTTTATTTTCTATCAAACGCATTTGTAATTAAAACTCTACTCGGTATAAGATCATTTGTACCTACTTTATACCTTGTACATAGCTAAGACGTGTAATTAAATATACATAATATTATCGCAGTATAATATTTATTTGAATCTCGTATAATAATGTCCTAGATTCTGTATATAGGACGGTGAAATGATAATCATTTTTCATATCTGGAAAAATATTTAATACAAATTTCCAAAGGAATTTATTATGCGGCGGAAGCGACAACCACGCAGATAATTTTTGATGTAAACGTCAGTGAAAATAAAATAATAATATTCTAAAATGCTAACCATTTTCTCCTTCAGTCACCCATACAAGTTATAAATACAATATTTTCTTTGCGCATTTAATATAACAATGAGGTAAAAATTTCATAATACTTTAGTGCTTTCAATTTAAATTTAGCATACTTTGAAATGACTTCTAAAGTTAGCGAATATTTTCTTAAATATTCTGTTAAAACAATCAACAAATAAATTCCTAAGCAGCTGGTAAAATCAAGCTATAATTTATAATATTATACAAAACGTATTAAAACAATATTTTATGTTTTTTTTTTACATCGACACGTATCGATGCGTCATACGTTATTCGTTGAGTTCACAATCATTATATTAAGATTAAAGACGTTACATAACAATCCCTGTTATTAATCTTATTGAAATAAGTATGTTGTGGTGGTCGGGTTAGAAGGTTTAAGTACATCGTTACAAGAGATCCAAATAGACCATTATGTAGTATGTATATTATAATGAGAGTGCTATTCTATCACCGAATAGTCATTTTCTCAGATGTTTTCGAAAATATTTGTATTCTTATACAGTTTGATGATGATAATTACTAGGTATTCATTATGTTATAATATAATATTTATCAACAAATATACTCCAATTACCATTCTGTGATCAATTATTTACGAATCTCAAAAACTTACTTGTGTAGGTACCTAGTCCACTACCTACATAATTCATCATAGTTATAAACACAGCTATTGCTTGTCACTTTAGTTAATTTCTTTGTTTTATTATGATCAAATTATAATAAATAGTGATCAGTTAATAAATATATTTTATACAGATGTCGAGAAGCGAAATTAAATGTAATTATTGGTTGGAGTGGCCAGTATCATCCATAAGTTATGTGATAAATAAAATGCGAAAAATATATTATTTATATTAATTTTAACAACAGTGACAAACATTTACTATAATATAATAGTTGAAACACTGATGTTTAAAATTTTAAATATTAACATATTCTCATATGAATAATATAATTTAACAATTTATTTTTAATTATCCTTATTGTAATTCAAATAAATGCCATACAGTATATTATATTTAAACATTAGAAGTTTATACGTTATACCTACTTAGTACCTACTTTACTCACACTAAACACTTTTGGTATATTGTTTTAATAAATTAAAAGTTATTTATTTTATTACCATAAATATTTAATATATGCTTTTAAATAGATGAATAATATTAATATCATATAAAAAATATTTGATAAGTACTGAATTGTTAAAAACAACAAAATATAAATTATCTATAATTATATAAATTTTAATATATTTTAAAGTTTTAAAATAAAATTCAGAATGACCTATTAACTTAAAACGTTCTATATAATTTGATCGGTTTGTAAAAATAATTAATTAATGTGGAAAAATATATTATTAGAAATGTGTTTAAATAAATTTTCGATTGTTATACCGATGGTCAATGCAATAAAAATAAAATAAATACCCCCTCTGCGAAAAATTATAGTTCATAACTTTTAATACATGCTGTATAGATACATTAACAATTTATTTATTTATTTTATTTAATGAATATAATATATTAATAAGCTTTAAAGTTTATTATACTTATAAAAATTGGCAAGTCTGTTATTTGAAATATTTGAATTTGTAATGCGTATATTACTTATCTGTAATAGTAATTGTATAATATTATATACTTAATAATTATATTGTAAATTATTCAATGCCTATAAAATGTTATCATAATTGAATGAAGAAACTTTGGACCCCCCCAAAAAAAGCTATTTATTGAATTATTGACACGCAGCAATATTTTACTAGTGAAAAGAGCGCTGATCTCAATGCTGATGTTTTCTGATATGCTGTAGTGTGGGACGTGGAATGGTCGATGTTCCCAAAAGTTTGATATTTTATTCATTATACTTGGAAGTAGTGATAAATTATATTATTATTACATTCAAAAAAATGATTTTGAGTAGAGCTTATTTTATCCAAAAATGTCCAAGATTTATCTTAAAATCAAAAGTGAAAACGTTCCATTAGACTATTACAGTTATTTTTTCGTTGTTACAATTTTCTCAAAAGCAGCTAAGTAATTCAAAAAAGCACCTTTTAACAGTATAATGTGTATTTTACTGTTCTGTATCTAATATATTAAGTACTGCTTGAGTCTTTTTAAGCTTTTCTTACCATCTCAAGTAGAATTTCTTAAAACATATGAAAAAAGGACACGAAATTATTGGAAAGCCAATATAACTGATTCCCTCGAGAGAGATTAGGCCAAAATCATTTAATATAAATTCGGCACTCTTTAAATTAGTTATTTTACAGTTAAATACATTTTATATTGTTTAAATGAAATTTTTTTTATAACGTATTTACTTAATAGTCGTATATCTTGTGTATTTAAATAATTTTGACGAAAAAATAATAATTCAAGTATCATTCAATGTATATATATATATATATTTGTGATATTAGTATATTACTTTTTAATCGACTGTACCTATTTATGGAATTTATGTTTGCACTTTCACACTTATAAAGATTGTTATACATGAAAAAAAATAGAACATAGAAAACTTGGGATGATGACTTGACTATTAATGATTGAAAGTATTTTCTTAAACGATAAAATATAAATTCAAAAAAAAGCTTACAATATTATTATATTTTACAAACTAAAAATATAGAAATAAATTGTATGTATCTAATTACAAATATATTAATTATTAATTTTCACGTTGAGTTATTTCCCGTTGATCCAGCTGGTCATATCATTTAGAATAATAAACGTAAATTGTTATTTTTTTTGCATTGTGCTCCTATTTTTGGGACTTATATTATGTAATATGTATAATATTATAATATACTAATATGTTAATTATTATTAGTATTTATATTATTTAGTTACTTTATTAGATCGAAATGTCAAATTTGTGTCAATAACAGCATTGTGTAAATTATAAGCAAATAAGCTATACACAATATTCACAATGAAATGTACAATTAAAAAAAGTAAAATATACGTTTTGGATACTTAAATTTAAATTTTAAAACGAAAAAACGATTCGCTATTTGTTGTGTAAACATAATATTGTTTTTAGCAAAATAAACACACTATACGCGATATCGAATTCCAATAGGCAATTGTTAATTAAGTGCGTTTATTTGGGAATTCGAAATCTGTTTATTGCAATTTGCAATACATAAATAATTATCATCGCATAATCATGATAGAGCTTCATCCGAACCCTTCGTGAATCGTGATAAAATAACGAGGTCAAATATTAATTACGTAAATCATAAAAATATCATTATCTGTATAATAGTCGTCGATATTTTGTAGGTGGTGTAACGTTAAAGTAGACCTTTATAATTTTATTATTTATTTACTTCTTATATGAAATAATCTGCAGATTTATTTTTTACTACCTACACAAAAAGTTTAAAAGTAATTAAGTTTTGACGTAATTGCATATCTGCATAAACCTTTATTACAATATTCTGATATACATTCTGGTTTGTATTAACAACGAAATCCATACGGTTTCACACTTTTACTTAAAATAAACCTCATTCGAAAAATCGAATTCGTTTTGGTTTTGAATACGCATTATAGTAGTTATGTACGACTTATTAATTTAGTAGTGTGCATATTTTAAATATCCGATGGAAATTCCTGTTTAGTGGTGACGATTCTCCGAGTACAAATATAATATACTTATTCGATGATATAATAAAGGACGTATATTATATCACGTCTCGAGTATCTATATAGAATCATGCATACTATATACATAGATAGCTCGCACAGCACACGCGTACACTTGATGATATTATATATTATACCTACTCATCGAAGACCTCTTGAAATGACACAATGGTTTTCGGGTTTTTCGACCAATATTTACCAACCTAATTCCGTTTAGAAAACACTCGTCGTTTACGAGTGTGTTGCGTATATTAACACCTCCTACCCGGGTTTTGCTATTTTGGTTAAGTATAAATAAATACCTACCTGTATGTATATACTGTAATTCCTAATAATACATAATATTATGCTGGATAGGTATTCACCACGAGCAGCGGTGGTAAGTATATGCGGACACTAAAAACGTATTGTTCATCGTTTGAATTTCGATGTAGGTACGACGTATTATAGGTACGTCTTTACATTTATAATATTAGTGTTGTTTATTATTATATCTATGTATACGCACATACACGTGATATTTTACGGTGCTAAATTAGTATACTGTATATGTATATAATATCGACGGGCCTCGTGCTATTACAACGGAACTATACCGAGTCGTATATATATATATATATATATATATGTATATGTTTTTAATGGTAGTCATAAAAGTCGCGGCTTATCCATTAGCACATATGTCGATTGCGCGTCTCTGCGCTCGAATCTCGAAAGTACTATATATATATATATAATATATATTATATTATAATATATTATAGTCTTCTCCCACCGTGTATAGCACAAAGCGAGGAGGCCCATAAACTTCTGTTGGTACCTACCATATACATTTTTTTCACGTAATTTTTATTCGTATATTCTTTTTCTTTTTCGACTCGGTTTTTTTTCCTCACAGGTGTTATACACTTTATATTATCCATAATACACACGTGCTATTAAAATTCGTTTTCGTTCCAGACCGCTGTTTTTGTGTTATTGTTTTTTTTTTCTTTGTATAGTATTAAGATTTTTGTTTCTCTTTTCTCGAATGGAATCTGCAGGTCAGGTTTCCTGGAAGTAAAATTACACCTGAACTTCTAACCGTTTCGATTATGACGAATTTTTCCTGCTACAAATTGCCACAGACCGCGATAGTAACCAGTAACCGACTTACTCGCTGCAGCTCGTCTTATTGGCGTACCGATCGTTTAAATTTGACACTAAATTGAGTGGTGTAGGATGAAAATATTATTCCTCCAGATGCCTATTGCCTAGAACTCCATAATTTGTCGAACAATAACAGGAAATGGTTAAACTGAAAGTTTATTCTAGGTACTATATTATTATTTTTTATTCATTAGGTATGGATCAAAATGTTATCATTATTGTTGTCATATACCTAGTCATAAACAATAAAAATATAGTTATTGCTATTTTATTGGATTTCCCTCATATGCCTTTTTGTTTTAATTTAATTTCATCAAAAACATACCTATTACTAATCTATAAGTTCGAGTAGTTCGATATAAAACTTTTCAATGCTATTTTATTAACACAGTGTTATAAGTAAAAGTGCGTATTAGCAAACTTCTTTATATTGGTCTACTATAAAATAGTCCATAGTACAATAGCATGCGTTTTCATCAACCAATATTATTGTACACAATAGTTGCTTAGTTCTATTTCATATAAAGTCACATGTATTGTATATATACTAGATCTACAGCTATATTACAATGATATATATTATTGTGGGCGACAATTGTAAAATTGGATACTGTGCGAATTTTCGGGAAGGAAAGACGAAAGTTTCTCTAACAGAGGACGTTTTAGTTCTAAAACAGCGGTACATATTATATAGGTACATTGCCTATGACCTAATATAATGTTGGTAATTTGGTTGACGTGTAGTGCTGTATATTATAATATACCTATGTATTATGTACGTCTAAATATTTTAATAATATCAACAGCATTTAGTTTGTCTCGGTGAATACCTACTATTTATAATCGCATCGTCGTCGTGAAACTACATTGAGTAATTTTACAAGCGCCCCGTGTATTCTAAATAATATATTATATTATTATATATTATACTTGCTTGTGTTGTCGTATAATTTAGGTAGGTGTATTGAATACACGAATTGCATGTGGATCGTGTGTTTTTTAATTGGACCGTTGCTAGTGAATATTTTGTTCTTTATGTCTATAACAATACTAATAATAATAATAATATTATCATATATACTTATAATATATTCGCGTTTGTGTGCCTACCCATTTATTTAGTATACAAGAGGTATGGCGTGTGCGGGGTAAACACGCGCTATATATCAGCTGTACGTGATAATAGTAATAATAATAACATGTAAAACAATAAGCATTGTCTAAAGTCTTGATCGCTTGCGATATCTCAGAGAATGGCTTAAGCGCGTTGGCTATAAGCAAGTGAAAGAGAAAAAAAATTGACCTGACAAACGATAATGACAATATTTACAATTAAACAAAACAAAATACCACGTTTGCTATGAATATATTATATGTATATATGTAATAATGTAGTATGTATGCATACATTGGTACATAGACACTAACCTGAGTACATAGGTTATATTATTATAGTTAAGTAGTTTCGTCTAGAAAATCGTGTTCAACAGGTTTCCGTCGAAATTAAAATATCCTTGTCGGTATGTGCATTTTGACTATATTGTTAGTTGTTACAGTCCATGTTGGATAATATCAATATTTACTTACACCGTAAAGTAATAAACTAAGAACTAATCTTTTTGCACACGGTGAAAGCGAGTTAACTTTGTTCGAGTTTTTACACCTTGAGTCAGAATCTCAGAACTCAGTCGTTTATGGACGAGTTTTGCAATCGTTTGACTTTTAAGATGTTTTTCTCGTCACCCATTATTCATTTTTACGAAATTTGTCGCTTGATTCAATTTATTACCACCATCACATGTATTAAATAAATGTGAATTGCTGTAGCAAGTGGAAATACTTTATTAAATATATCAAACTACATTAAAAATAGGATGGCGACTAAGAGGGTTGTCGATTATCGAGTCTTATGAAATGTAGTTAGTCGTTGGCTTTAATTTATTATGAATATGGTATAATAATATAATAATACATAGGTACCTAGTACATATGTAATATAAAAAGTAAAGTCCAAAAAACCTTTAAAGAAGTATATTTGCTAAATATTTGATTTCAATAATTTGTAATAAGATGACGTTATTTCTTTAAAACAATTTTAAAAGTATAATAGTTTCTTCTTTATACTTATAAGTTCTAAATAAAGAAGAAAAAATAGTTATTGGTAATTGGTTTTAGAAAGATGTTTTTTATTTAAATGAATAAATAGAAATGATTACCTAAAAAAATGAAACTCAATAATATGTGTTTTTGAGCACTCCAATAAAATGTCTTATATAGGCGGTCACAACAATTTC
>VUJU01000913.1:57481-75144 GCA_009835225.1 Aphis craccivora
GGAAAGTTCCAACGTTATGATATATTGTCGCGTCTACTAAACTCCCAATCGCGGACACCCATATTCCGAAGATTTGACACAAAACGACAAAACTGCACACGTACTCACTGCCGTTAACGAATGAAACGCTTCGAAAGCTCACTAGCAGACAACAAGCCACGCCATTTATAAATAATACCTTAAACGTCCAATATTATATACGTAATACGTAATATACGTTGGGACATTGCTTATAATATCATTACAATATACTTTGTGGTGTCACGTGAATGTCACATATATCGTTATTTGATTCCATTCGACGATGTCGTCTTATAAGTCGATCGGTTTTTGATATATCACAACATTATGTTTAATGTATAATAATTATATGCAACTTTTCCATCCAGACGCAGTGACCTACATTTTCGTGTTCGTATAAAATCAAACACTATAATATAATAGCCTTATGTATACATACATATTATGATATGTTGTAGGTGTAGGCTATATATTATATGCACATCGTATATGTGTATATATATAACACGATGCAGTATTGAATCATATTATTTTACTTGTCAGTAAATCGTTATTTTGTTATCGTAACGCAGTCAATTTAACAGTCACAGCCAATGTTATCCAAACAAATAGTCTGCAAAGCATTTCGTATTGTTGCGAGAAAAAACACATAGCATATTATTATACAGGATGAGTGTGTATTTTTTTTTTTTTTTTTTAAACGTAATGAAAAACATACGGAACGCTTCGTTTTTGCGAGTTTTTCGGTGAATTTTAGAAAACCCGTAAAAGCCGAGAAGCCCGTAAAATGTATAATTGTTCAGAGTATTTAGTTCATCATACGATAAAGAGCGCAAGGAATCGCTTTTAAATTTCATCGACTTATCATTGATTTAAAAATTGCTTTGGTTTAAAAAGGTTTGTTAAAAAAAAATTATTTGCAATGTTATTTTCTCACATAATATGAACTAGTTATTCAATAAAAATAAATATTGTTACTAGATGGTGGTTATATCAGTGCATATTCCAAAACTTAGTTGTTTGAGTTGGAATAAGTTTTAATGACTGTGGTATACACTCTAGAGTAAGTTATATGTGATTATAATATTCAGTGGTTAAAAAGTTCAATGAGTAATACTCTTTGAGATGATAGTAAGTTCAAGAGTATCACAATTCGTAACCATAAATTTAGCTTAAATTATATTATTATTCAAAATGGTAAATTTATAAAACAAAATTTAATTACATGACTCTCGTAGTGGATGCATTTTATATGAGTATTAATGTAACAGTAAAATGGATAATTTTAGTGACATATATTATGTGCACAGTGAATGTAATTTTTAATTGATATGCATTATGTAATATGCATAATCGGATAAATGGGTTTCCTTTTGTTGAAATATATACTCTTAAATAATATAATGGTATTGCGTTAACTAAAAACATTAAAAGCCCAAAAAGGATATTTAATTTTAAGTTTTATAACTCGTCACAGCAATAAAATATAGAAGATGTTGTTAACATAAGTGTCATTAATTGATCAAATTAAAAGTAGTATTTAATTAATATTAAAATTAATTAAATTTACAATCGAGATTCGGAAATAAGTTAACGGTTTTACAAGAAGTCATCTGTTAATTAAAGGAAGCCATTATTAGTTTAATTTTATTGAATAGATTAATTTTCAAAAAACACGAAAGTTTTAATTTTCGAGCATTTATTTTGATGATATGGCGATATTTCAATATTTGTTAAGTACTTGTATAGACAGATTAAATATATCAAAATTACAAAAATCGTATAAGGACGATTATATCTATATTAGCTATGTTAAAAATTTAACAATAATTTGTATTTATGAAATATTCTTTCTGTTCACTTATTATACTAACTAAATAATGTATGCTCTTCAGCTCTTGTATTTTAATTTTAAAATTATTGTGCAATCATTTTTTTGTAAAAAGAATATTTAAATGTTTGTTTTACTTTATGTAATTACAATTGTACAAAAGTATTCATAGATTATAATGAATACCATCGATCAATTTCAATTAAATTTGAAATTTGATTCTATTGAAATTATACTTCAGTATTTTTATTGTTATATTACACTTATATAAATTAAAACACATTTTAAACTTATAAAATATGTTTTTAAAGATGTTAACAAGTGGTTAACAACTAGAAAAAAGATGCAGTAAAGTTGGTAATTCTAGAAAAATATAAAACAATTGAAAATGTAATACAATATACCTATTTAATAGTATTATTACGTTTGTAGCCAGTATGTTTGTGATAGTCCTTGAAAATGAATAATTTATGTGAGTATTTTAACGTCAAATGAATTTGGCCAAGTAGGTAATATTCTTAATAGTGCCATGCCATTTCTGTCAGCTGTTTTAGATTCTGAACGGAGTGATGAATGTATTTATTTTCCAATGATGTGTGTTTTTTTTTTGTGTGTGTACAGCATTAGTCGAAAAAATGCTTCAATTTCAAACTTTAGGGGTGGTTTCGATGGCAAAGTGAATATCCTTGGTGCATTATAGAGGTCAAAATATTTTCCAACAGTTTTCAAAAAAATCGAGAAAAACAAAAAAAAAGTGACGGAAAAACAAGAATTCAAACCAAATCAATTTTTTTTATAATATGGTTGTAACTAAAAAACTAATCATTATAAATATACTTGAAATTTTTATCACATGTTTATTATATTATACATGGCTAAATTTTCAAATTTTTTTTTTGAAGTGTCGATAAAATTTTTTTGGCTGAGTCAAAACACTTGAAAATTTAATACAAAGTTCTTCTTAAGTTCTTCTTATAGTGATTCAAAAATTATAAGAATAGTTACTATTTAACTGGCCATTAAAACATAAACCACCTTTTCGCCAACGACTGGAAATTATATCCTACGCTGACAAATCATCTCCGTTCAGAATCATTATTCGCTTACAATGATACCGCTCATTGGATTCAAATTTAATACATCAATTATAGTGACCTACTATAATACAGCAGAGTGTTATTCACTTGAACACTATTTTTATTTTATTTTAATATTTAGCTGATACTTAAAAGCTGTTAATAGTTTAAGTATGCGTGCTTCCGTAGTTAATCATACAAAATTAAACGTAATCATGATAAAATGAACGTCGGAACTGACAGATCATTAATACAAAAACTTGCCTCACACGCCTCATAAAATAGTCAGATTTTGATAATTTATAATTTTATATTTAAAATATGATGACTTTTTATGGGTTATACTGGACACTGATTTCCAAAATTTTAAACTCAGAAGTTGTAATTAAGCATAATTATACTATAATTACTTTATTTTATGATACCTTTTAGGGTACTTTGAAATGTATTTTCTACTGGTATTTAAACTTTAAAGGTAATTAGAAAATCTGAGTCTAATGTTACCCGAAGTTTTTCTCTTTCAAATAATTAAAAAAAAAAAAAAATGATCAAGTCCATCTGTTTTACGAGGCTTGAGCATTGTTTCTATAATGTCCTTTTTAATTATTGAAATGGTTTTATTTTTCCACAAGGCGTATTGTGTTGCAACTGTATAACGTAACTAAAAATTGCCTAAATTTTTACCCCTTAATAAATAAATGGATCCGAAACTTAACAATATAATAACTGTTGTATTATTTATTTATTTATTTATATTAATTAGCGACAATTGGCTTTTATAACGGTATTAATAAAAGTATTTACTAAACAAAATATTAAGGTTACAACAAATATACGTAAATATAGACATATAGTAACAATAAAATGTACGAGTTAAAAATATGAATGAATATGATGAGTGTGTCAAAGTACAAAATTATTGATAGTTATATTAAAATATATGGACATCATTCTTATTAGAGGTGCATTGTTTTGCAAAATTTTTACGACCTAAGGGTATGTAAAATAAATCTTTCTTTTTTTTTATTTTAACACACAATACCGTCAACTAAGGGACGTTCGTTTCGCAGTTTTAAAATCACTGCAGAACTATAGAATAACTTTTTAGCAGTAAAATATAATACATATTATAAGTGTGTATAACTTTACAAACCACCTATTCTTGAGATCGTATTGTGGCAGACTTGGTCTACGAATCGGAGAGAAGTTCGAGCTCTTTTGATTTTTTGTTGGAATTTGTACGACTCGGGACGGTCACGAGCATGACCTTTATAGGTCGGTCATCTGGTAGACCCTCGGATTTCGCTGCTGGTACACTGGGACGGGCGTGTATTGAAGCTGCCTCGGGGAGACAACTGTTGTACTCAAGTCCCCGACATTGAAATTCACTCCTTGGTCTTGGTCGGATCTGTACCTCATGGTATCGGATAAAAGTCATCAAGTCAAACACGATATGGATAAAAACGTGAAATAATATAATAACGGTGATTATTGTCATTATATATGATCGGCCGAGTCGTACATTACAAAGGATATTATACTGCACTCGGAAGTCGGTTTAACGACTACAGTATAATATTATGGACTATGGAGAGCACTTAGAGCGTGGCGCGTGAGGGCCTCCCGGCTTGGCATCAGCTAGTATCAAAATCTCTTTCACACTCGCTCTCTCTCTCTCTCTCTCTCTCTCTGTCGGACGAGTCATCTCCTGCACAAAGAGAGATAAGTAACGAAAAAACAAAACAAAAACGCAATTACACACATTCGATGCGTGTATTATTATTATTATATGTATACATATGGCATAGTATACAGTGTATAACTGGTTTTTCATTATCTACGCGGTAATTGAAAGTCTGGACGTCCACATCGCGTTCCCCGCGCTCGTCCCCTGCACGCCGCGCAATAGTGGCAGCTATAATATTATTATCTCTTTACGGAACGACCGCGCTAGCATAATATTATCCTCTCCGCGGGGTCGCACGCTCGTGCGTGTACATATAATAATGTATAACTGCTATTATAACTAGGCCGCAATAAAATTCCAAATTTATCGTCTCCGATCGAAAAAGAGACGACGCGGACGTGTGTTTTCGAGACGCGGGGCATTACTATATTATACACTATACTATGTATAGTGTACGCGCGTAGAGATGCGGGGGATGGCAGAGAAAGTGTTGTCCGGGATTTGAGGGGAGGGGGAAGAAGGCCATTTGTTTTGTCTCAATTATTATTATGTTATTATTACAACGAGACGGACGGCACGATATACGGTCGAATAGTAACCGTTTTAACGCACTTATGCTTTTAACTCGGTTAAAGATATCTTGATCCTCTATTACATAATTACGTTTAATAACAATATAAAAACGTACGTTTCCACAATAACGACAAACTATGATTCGATGTGCATACGAAACAGATCTTCGATAGATACGATATTAGTATAATAATAACGTACCCTACAATTCACAATTATATAATATCCTATACGACACTGTAGGTACTTCTATAACGTTATACGCATGGTGATCATTGTACCGTGGCTGATTGACGATTTCGTCCTTTGCAAGATATATTTTTTTTAAAACCTAGGTTGAGATATCGGTTTCACGGAAAAACAATAATTGTCTTTCGATATGGAAAATATATATATTTTTTAATTTTTGTTTTCCTGTGACCTGATATACATACGGGTATCAAATCTGTTGTTACTTTTACAAAGTGATAATTTTTCCATTTTCTTCAGTGTATTTTTTCAAACGTAAAAAAATTACAGTCAACCGCTGAACAGTTGTGAAGACATATCATTGACTGTGACTTTAACTGAGTACATATAACATTCAAAACCGTTTTAGCAGTGAATGCAATAATTTATCATTGTTCAGTGTTCTTAAACTGAATGACTACACGCAACATGCCATTATAATAAAATCTGAACTGAAGTGAGCGTAACGAGTTCCATTTGCAGTCTCGGTATTTGTCTTATTTGATTATTAATATAATATATTGTAACAAAAACTTTTTTTTTTCATTACATAAATTCTGCATCCATTTTATGTGTTTATATATATATATATAATTTATATCTATTAATAAATATTTAATTTGAAACTTTAAACTAATAATTGTTGATAAAATTAGCGTAATAAGAAAAAGCTATTACGTCATGTATATTGTATACAATAAATTATAATGTTATGGCGATATTATAAAAATAAGTACTTCGTTTTTTTTTTGATTATATATTTTCAAATATACACTTGTCTGTATTCTTATAGCGTATCATCATCATGTCATCATTTGAGCTAATCCACGAACGGTTAGGTTAACAATTTGTTATATCTGACAGGTACTAACCTGCAGCTGTATACTTATTTTCGACTATATAATACTAAAAAAAATGTTCAGTTTACTTTTCAAATATAATAATATATAATGTCATATTTAGTTACTAAATTTCTGGTATATGTAATAATATGTACTATAGAATACAATATATTTTGTTCGCATTTACTATTATATAACTAATGGAGTTGACATGATTTGATTGTTTTCGGCATTGACAATGTAAAAATTAAACCATACTGAATTTCATTAACTAGGTAGTATACAATAATATTGTGACAGATTATACATACTCTCCGTTTGAGCCTAAACATAAACCTATGTATAAAATAATTATGTAATTTAAACGTAAAATCAACTATTATAATACGGTTAAAAGATAGGTTTATAATGCATGTATAATTTATTTATAAACCATCGGTTGCAAATTCCTATAGTCGTCTTTTTATGCATTTATTTTATTATTTAAATAGTATATAATATGCATACTAATAATGTTGGGACACCACCGTTAATTACATTCGTAAATACGTACATTAATCATTGCGTATAAATTATTTCACATTTGCACGCCGTTCTTTAAAAGCATTAAAAACCGTTTAGTTATGATTTTTACACAACACGCGTATTACGTTTAGGTACTATTGAACTATTTTAACTGAACTCCGTCAACAATCACTTTTACATAATATTTTCTATATACTAACAAATTGATTTTAGACATTTGAACCGTATTTATTAATTTGTACGAATTGTTTAATATTTTCCAATAAACGTGATACGTATACAAAATTTTATTACAATTTAAAAAATACTATATTCAAATCGTTCGTTGTATTATTTTATACGATATTACAGTAAATACATAATACAATCATCGAATCATCGGATGAAAATATGATTTATAATAAAAACCGTGTGTAGTTTTAATATTTCTAAATTGAGAAAATTCATTTTCTTTTACACCCTACATACGTGCAACTATATTCGATTGAAAATTATACTTTATGTGTTTATTTAATGCTGTGATAAAATTAAGTGACCAAGTCACATATATCAATATTATATCAATACAATATCAATATCAATACAATATCAATACAATATCAATATTATATTGACAATATACATAACATTATACAGTTAGCATTTATCTATCCAAACGCGATAGTACCATTATTCTGTTTATGTCCATGTTATATACTCGACTCAAAAGGATAATAAAATAAGTAAGTTGCATCAATGTAAGTATTATTTATTTATTTTTTTAAATATATTTTTTATTTGAAAATAAGGGCTGACGTTTCAAGTTAATTCAATAACACTATCGTACATTTTTTTAAACAACAAATCACAATAAAAGTATAAAAGTAAAATTTGTCATGAATACTTACTCCGAATTGCTACTGCAGAAACTATATACACTAGGAAATGGCGATGTCCATTAAAATTAGTCGAAAAATTGGTTTTGACGTTTACAGTAGGTACTAGTTTTGTGATAAAACTATTTAATATTGCATTAACGGAGAATTCCAAATATTCTAGGATTACTTTTATATAAAATCAGTGTGTGGGTATGTACACTATACGCTTACAGTCTGCGGCTAACAAATATTATTGCATTACTATAAACTATATTATATAGAATAATAATATAAGTACAGATATACGCAAACCACGCTACACGTACAGCACTATAATATTATATTATACGTAGGTACTTGGATTTAACATCCGTTCAAATCTTTTTTTCTCTGTCTCATTCACTCTCTTTAACTCTCTCTTCACCACTTTTCAAACCGATAATATTGACGGCGATATAGATGGGTTGGGCATATCGACAGCAGTGCACTATATAAATACAATGGGTAAGACATCGCCCGTGATGAGTTCAAAACTTTTTTTTTGCAATATAAGAGTACCTAGTTATACAATACTATTCATATATATTTTAAGGATAAAAACATTTCCAATTGTTTTTTGTTTCGTCTAATACGCGAAACTGCGAAAACCTTATCCCAATCTTATTAAATACTTATAGAGGGATCCGTAAAAACCGATTGAATGTACAAGCGCGATCAATACATATTACAAATGTATTGCTTATATACAGAGTGATTCACCACGCATGCTCACCTATTAATTATTCATTTTCGTTAATATTTCAGTTATTCAAAATCTAATTTTTAGAATTTTCAAATATACTTCTGCAATGTTATAAGACTTTATTATTTTTGAATACTTAAGCTATTTTGTACCATTTAAGAAGTGTTCTAGAAGTGGCGGTACAAAGTTCTATTTTTTCAAATGAGAATCATCTTTATAGATAGTTTTTTTTTAAAACGTCGATGTATCTAAATATAAATTTGTATATTAAGTTATATTAATATATTATGTTCATTAAATATAATTTAAATAGTTATTATAAATTGTAGAATGCTAATATATTAATAAAGTTTTCCTGCTATAATTTTAAAATCAATTAAAAAGTAAATATTACAATATAGTAGGTATCAATTTTATTTTATCGTATCTCTTATTTATAACTATTTATTAGTAAATATAAACAAATAAATATAACATAATAATAATATATTTTATGATGCGTATAAGTATACATAAATTAACCTTGTATACATACTGCATAATGTTTATGAAACTACTTAAAAAAAATATATTTGCTGAATAATTTATAGTAAAAATTGGTGGTTGATTCACAATTGGTAAATAGAAATTTGATACATAATAGTATACTCCCAATGGTACCACAAATCAATTATTCGAGTTTATGGTCTTTAAGTATATTTAACCTTTTCTAAAACCAGATTTTGAATAATTGTATAGTTATACAGAAAAATAAGTGAGTAATCATGGTCCTTGGTGAATCACTCTGTATAATAATATACTTTAGGTATTTTATTTACATTATATTGTGTATACATATATTAGACAAGGGTTTAAAAACATCGGAATCCTAAGATTGGGGCGCCTTTGTTAATAATAATAATAATTACCATATATATAGCTTACGTTTAAATTAGCATTTTTATCGAAGCAATGCCTTTTTTCTATCGTTTCGTATACGAAAAAATATTCAAGCGAACAGCACTCACCCGAATCGACAAAAACCGTTGGCCCGTAAATGGTACCAGACACTCTAAAAATAGTATTGAAAATTTGCACAAAGTGCACAGTACGCAGCCATATGTATATACACGCTCGAAGTGAAACCGAATGTACTTGTTTTGTTAGAAGTGTGGTACAAGGGCGTTATTTATGGATGAGGCGGAGGGTGTGCGACGGCACCACTAAAATTCAAGATATTGTTAATTGGCATTCTAATAATGTTGCAATACACCGTCATAATTAAATTACCTATATATAATATCGTGATAGGAATATGCATTTTAAATCATACTTTTTGTAATATTTTATGATCAATCGTCATAATATAAATCGTATAATAATATTAGAATTATAAAAGAAAAGGAGAGAATATTTTACGTACCTACAATTTTATAACATATTATAATATGGACCTGTGAAATGTTAAAATCACACTCAGAAAAAACCAAAATGACGACCCTATAAGGGTATTATAGAATATAGATAATCCGAATTTCCTGCAAAATATAATTTATTAATATTATATATTATTTATTATTAATATGTAGGTATCACGCTGTTTGAATGTTGCAAACTGCACACGAACGTTGGAAGGAATTTCAGTACAGTGTGACTTAATATTTAAACAAAAAACATACTTTCCTCGCTGCAAAGCGTTCGGAACAGTAGCCGAAAAGCAAACTTACATAGGTAATATGTCAATATGTGAGTGAAAAGAGTTGTAAGTAAGTTACGTGAGTAAGAAAAGGATCGCAAATATTTGCGCACGTTCAACATACACTTAAAAATGTTAAATATCCACCCTAACCCAACAACCAATAAACGATAAGCTGCATCAGCTGTTGCTCAATACTCGCGGTCAAATATATATAATATACACGTTAATATATTTTGTATACCTGTATACATTTTTTTTTTTTTTTTTATTGAATCGAGTTCGAAAATAGTGGCCGTTACCGATGGAAACGAAATGGGACACCACCACCGAAATATCAATCGAAAAGCTAATTAGCTAACAAAAACGCCGTAGGGGTACAAAAATTGACATTACGATAATACTATTATATAATAAATATAATGGATTTTCTTACAATTATTGTGGGTAAATCAGTTTTTGTTAAAAATCAAAATTATTCTCACTCGTATTAACCGTTATTAGTGTATACGCATCAAATATAATCAACTCGCCGCGAAACTAAATAACAGACGTCGATAATGTGATATTTCGGTCAGGCTAATGCAGTACGTTCGGTTGCGTCTCGAACGTGGAACAGGAGCACTTTTGGGGCGAGAGTCGATAATAATGTCGTGATGGATAGTATTATAATCACATAATTATAACGAATTAACCATCGCACGGTTATCGTTGTCGAATATATTAATCGAAACAGCTTTTCAAATATAAATATACCGAGTACATTATAAAATATGCATACGATGAAAACGGCTACTAGTGTCGTCTTAGCAAATCGTAAAACGCATACGTTTATATTATATTTGGTTCATATTACTATATATGTTCGAAAATATATTATTAAATATACCAATAGCATAATAAATAATAATATATATTATTATATCTAAACCATAGTTTATAACTAGGTACTAATAGAAACGAAAATTATAGTTTTAATTACGTCCGTTGTTATAATTTACGAATAATTATTGCAAATCGTAATGATTTATTCGTAAAGAGTAAGTTGTAATTATAACATTATAAGCCAGCCACGATGGGGTTGCAACTGAATATAATATATTATTAAATTATAAATATTTTTCAGATTTTTGTTTCGTTTTTTTACTTACGATTTTAACATTATTATTCATTCGCACTGATCATAATAATATACTCTATAAAAACAGACAATATCCGTAAACGATTAGTGGAAAGAACTTTGATACTAGCACTGGGAACGATTATATCATAAATGTATTTTTAAGGCAGATTGAAAATTGAAAATGTTACTTTTTTGAGATATGACCATCGACGATATAATATAGGATCGTAGTGTAACTTTGAAAATTCAACTGTGGTATTACTGCGGCCGTGTGACCCGTGATGGGCGGATAAGAGCAGAATATGAAAAATGTGTGTTTATGTACCAAACCGAATCAATAGTTAATATTTCATAGTCAAAGTCTCCAAAAACTTTGAAAACCGACGACATCTTGCCGTTGCGGGGCAGCGATGATATTGTATTTACGCGGTAAAAATGTTGCTTCCGCGGCGGCGTGTCCTATTTTATCGATCGGGCGCGCGCGCTGACCGCGGCGGCGGCCGTTGCGATGTAGGTGTGCATGATATGAAAAAAAACTCTCAGAATTCCATTTGAAAAGGAATTTTGATCAGGTCGTCTCGCCAGAGAGAAAGAGAGAGTGTTCGAATTAATCACATTCTACGGTTTATATAATTATTTTGTTCCACGGTATGATGTTTACGGTAGTCAGTAATACTGCTGTATAGTGTGGTTTTTCGTTTGTTAATTTATTTTTCCCCAATCGCATTCCGTTGGACGCGAAAAGCGCAGTAATAATACAACTTTACGATAACAATATTCGTAAGCCAAAACGGATACCCGTGAATTCCACTGGGTCAATCTCGGCCGATATATTATTAAATTATCACATGGTACGCGGATAAAACCGCAGCCAGCCGCAGTAGCATTATGATAAAAACGTTGATGGCAGTAAAAAAAAAAAAAAAAAAAAAATCGTCTATTTGTTCGAATCTGTTGATTGATGATGGAACTTCTACACTTGTAAATATTAATAATAATACATTAATAAGCACTGAACACATAAATCCTTAGACTAGGGATTCGCCTCAAAATCGTTATGTATTATTATATTTCAGAACTTCAGAAGTCGGCGTGTGCGCCGTCCATAAATCAACTCATTCCTAGTCTGGGAATCCGTGTCGGTGTATATAAGAAACGTATAAACTGTATACAATATATTATAAACCCATTTCATTAGAGTGTTGTGCCCGCAATGAGAGTTGCGCATAATTGATCGCCGTTTGGATGTATGTGATTTTAAATTAATAAAGCAACGGGCAAAGGATATATTATTATTATCGTCGAACGACTTGTGTATAAAAACTGTATTGGACACGTCACGTTTATTGTCTCAAACCGTAAATTTGGTCCAAACACAATAAAACTAAACGAACGTGCCAGAATTTCGAAACTTCGTATACCACACAGATGACGTTTCGGTACACGCGGTGTCTGTTATATATGTACCTACTAATCTGCACTAAAATGTATATTTGGGTCGTGCCCGCCCTCAAAATTCGATTGGTTGAACTTCTGAACTATCGATAATCCACGACGATATGCGACCTTTGAAATCTTGCCTTTAGGTGCTATCATAATATTGGGCGTACTAAATAATATGTACGTCATACGAGTTTTGAACGACGACTCGATGGTGTTTCATATCGTATTAACAACAATAATAATAATATTATAATCCAACCTGGTTTTTGTGCGTAAATCACATACGTCATATTATTATTTATTATGCACTCTGATTATTTGTAATTGTTTTGTTTAATCGTTTCAATACTTAATATAATGATGTTATTGCTAAACAGCCGTGACGGTGACGTAGCGCAGAACTTGTTGGACATGGAGCTTATATCAATGGCAGTTACCACTTATTTAAACACACAGAAATTAATTTATATAAATATTATATTAGATAGTGATGGCGTAATGACACTGTAGATGATAGAATAGCTTATAATAACAATTCTTCATAAATGTACAACACCGCATCTATATAGTTTAATATGTACTTAAAATTGTACTCCCTGAGGTATCGTCTGAGCAAATTGTACACAACTATTCTTCTTTATTTAATATTATAAGAGTCATGTGATGTTTCTACTGGGGACATTGACTTCCAGGTCAGTGGCGGATTTAAGGAGGGGGCCAGAGGGGCCTAGCCCCCCATGGCCATATAATAATATATCTTAAAACACCATTATATTAATATAAGTGTTTTTATAAAAATATGTACTTATGTAAAAATATATTGCCCCCCCAAGGTTAGGTTACCCCCAAAAAAAAAATCCTAGATCCGCCACTGTTCAAGGCTCCGAGGACTCTGCTCTGGTAGCCATCATGACCTAAATACGTCACTAGCAGTTGATAATTCTTCTCGCATCGTTTTACAAGCACACTTGGGTATATATTATACGTGTACGATATTACGAGTATCATACATCCGATACCATTCTCGCGCAAAGTTTTTTAGGTAAAGATATAATATAATGTATATATTCACGTGCATAATACTCCAAGTTAATATTATATTATTACGTTTTTTTCACCCTGTCTTATCGCATAAAGTCAATACTATTATCGTTTTAGTGTATTTGTTTTTTCTTTTTCGTAATTTGTACATTATGTACCTACCTATATTATATCTTATATATATATATATATTTATAAAAACAATTTAACCAGAACATGTGTCTGTCTTAGAACATTGAGATACGATGATAATGATTTCACGGTGCGCGATCCAATTTAAATCGAAGAACTCGAATAGCTCTTTTTCATCGAAAAAACCCCTGTAATTTATATATTGAATGTTGTTCAACTAGTAATTTTCTGCACGAAATGTCGTATCATTGTTGCACGATAACGTTTGTATACTAGCTAACTAGTATTATAATATAATATTAGTTAGGTATATTATACTATATATGAACATTAAACATAATATTATATTATTATATGTGATATTTAATGTATACAAATTACGTATAATATGTACAATATCATTATTGTTCGACGCGGTTGACTTAAATTTAGTACACTTTAAGTTATGATTGATTGTTGTTTTTGTTGAGCTAGCCTAAAACAGATATAATAATATACGATAAATTATATTAGTTTATTACGATTCATGTTTGTCTTATAATAATATTAAAATGAAATATAGATTGTTTTATGATTAATATATATAATTATTTTAAGATGCCCGATGTTAGATCTATTTGGATGTTGAAACATAGAAATAAAAAATTCAAAAACACGTTTGGATGATCATAATCGTTATTATTTGAAATATCATTGGTTGATACTAATATTAAATAGTTCATGAAAAACTTTATTAAATAAAATATTATTAATCGACAGTAGCATTATAACTGAATACATGGATGAAATGAAGCATAATGCATAATTGTTTAATACGTTGATAACTAGAAATATTTAATAATTGAATTGATTGATAATTTATAAAAAAAATTAAATAATTTGGGTTTTGGTTTAACCATGATAGTTTAAGTATTTTAGGTGTTAAAAAATCATTAAATTTAAATGGATTTCGGATGTTTTTTTGATCTGCAGTGGTATTCCAGTTGCTTTTTAATTCGAGTATACCTGACCTCTAAGAAAAAGTTAAAAAAAACAACACAAACAGTATTTTCTAAAAAAGAAGATAGAAAAAGGATATTTGTTTAAAATATTGTTTACTGTAAATATCGAAGTATACAAGCAAAAATTGCAAATATTTTGTGTTATACCTAAAGGTTTAATCGTAACTTCAAAACTTTGACATTGAAGATGTTTTACGAAAATAAAATAATGGACAAGAAAAAATTTGTTTATTTCACATTATTGCGCACGTTTTTTCTTAATTCTTAGATCCAATTGTAACTTATTAGTTTAGTCTCAGTATTTAGAATGGTTTTTTTTTTTAGTATTTTACTGTTGTTGTTACCTATGCGTTTTGAATATAAATTGGCTTATCCAAGACATGAAATCTGAAACGGTGGGACTTAAATTTCATCGAATTGTGAGTAAATATATTATATATGACTTTGATATAAGGCATTAGATTTTTACTCAAACGAATTTTTTTTTAATGGACAGAGGTGTGTAATTTTTTTACCCTTGTTTATCTTCTTAGTTCACAAACATTTCAATATCTTTGAGTAAATCAATTTTAAGATAAAATAAAAATAACCATCAATAACGTGAAGTTGCCGTGGAAACGATCTTCTTAAAAACCTTTGAACTTTGTATTATCGATCTATACTGACTATGAGAAAGAAAACATAGTTACAACGAACATCAAAGGAAAAATGATTTACGTATAATAATAATGTATGAACACGAAACTCATTGTTTACTAAAATATTCATACTTTATTCAATGCCTTTATAAATGTTCTATACTTATTTTAATGAAATAAATATTTTAACTCTTAAGTCTGAAACACCTGGTGAATATTGATTTTATTAGTAGTTTTGTAGTAAAATTTTAAGATATATACTACATATACATTTTATAGTTTAAAATATTTTGATATTCATAAATTTTTAATTTTATTTTTAACGCTGCTGTAGTTTGTAATTAACTGATTAACTAGTAATGAGTTTCACGTGAATGTTATGTGTATTAAAACAAATACATTTCAATAAAAAAAAAATAAAATAAAATAAAATAAAAAACCAGTATACAAACAATGAATCATGGAACTATGCTGTATATTAATAATGCACAAACAAAAATCTCTTTAATAAAAATGGAAATAAATCGTATTTACGTTATTTATGCAATGTGTAAGCTATTCAACATAAAATATTAGATAATATAGATGAGAATTCAATTTCAAAATGAAATATCGCTACAAAAAAAAAAAAAACCTCTTGTTTATTTAAAATTAAAACACACATTTTTCTCATTTGTCGAACCATATAGTACGTAATTTATGCGAAATGTTGAATGTCTCCTATATAGTTCAAAAAAACGTTTAGAAATAAATCGAAATGTGAGAACATAATAAAATAGACGAGTCTTCGACCATTATGTCATACTACGCGTATAAGCACAATAAAATTTCTTATTTTTATTTATTTATAATAATACTCAATTATTTATTGTGTTTTAGTATCATTATTTTGTAACCTCATTATCTATTTACTAATTTTATCCGTTGTCTGTTCATAGCAAGCCGAGAAGCGGCGTACATGTACGCTGTGATCAGTGCCGGCGTGACGTACGCGCTAATGGACGCGTGCAGCCGGGGCAACATATCCATATGTGGATGCGACGCACACTACCCGAGTGCCTTGGATGATGGTCCAGCAGCTACCGCGTGGAAATGGGGCGGATGCAGTGTGGACCTGGGCTTCGGCATGGGGTTTGCCCGCAAGTTCCTGGACGCTCAAGAATCGGATTCTGGTGATTCTCGAAGTCTGATGAACTTACACAACAACAAGGCCGGCAGAAAGGTACGTACAATGTATAAATAGTTGGCTATAACTATAATACTATATGAAAATAATGGATTTTCTATTACAACAAAAATATGGATCACTAGCTGAGTCCTGTTGCGGGTTAGGCAGGGTATATCATTCAGTACGTGTTTTCAAACGACTTACATTTTTTTCTGTGCTAACGTTTTTTGGTGTTTTATTGAGTTCATTTTACTCGTGATGTATCATATATCAAAGAAGATGTCTAGATTTCCAAAAACAGATTTTGACGATCATTACTAAACACATTAACGTACTAACCACAATTAATATAGTAAAAATATACTTATTTTAAAAAAATACTATTTTACTGCTATTTGATACAATAATGATCCTGTTAAACTATATTCTCGTGTTCGAGTTATGTAATCTATTTCTAATTATTAACTTATTATATTTTATTGGACATTATAACATATATATTATTATATAGTTTGTAATTTATAGTTATAACTTAAATAATACATGAAATTAAAATCAATAAAATCATATCCGTCTTTTGAACTATTCAATGAAAATATTTAAATAAATAAACAAATAATCATTTGGTTTTGAAAATTATTAGATAATTTTTTCTTGATAAAAATGTAGATATATAATATAATATAGTTTCCTATTTTTTCATTTTATTAAATCATAAATTTTTTTTTATAAAATTAAAACATAAAAGACAAACGGTTTTTTATACACTTACAATCTACACAATAATAATACCACGATTATGATCACACGGCGTTCTGTATAGGCTATTTAGGTACATGAATGTTGTGGATTAGTCATTCTGATGTTTTATAACAACTTTATATTTATTAAAATATTATGTAATATTTTTAATAACCATTAAAATGTATTATGGTCTACAAATATAAAGTAACTATATTATAATTATATAATAATAAATTAATTTACAATTGTAAAATATTTACGAATAACAAAATCAAAATAAACTTAGTAGAATTAAAAATTATTTTTTAACTTTACT
>VUJU01000914.1:0-75092 GCA_009835225.1 Aphis craccivora
ACCAATGCACCAACTAGATTCATTTTGCTACAGGAAACTACCCCCATAGTTTGAAATTGAAGCGTTATTTCGACACGTTCTCGTGTACACAGACACAAAAAAAAAAACACACAACATTGTAAAATCAATACATTCATCGCTCCGCTAAGAATCTAAATTCATAATATAACCTATTCGACACATCATAATTTTTACTTATTAAGTGAATATTACTTTAAACATAAATAATATCTATTGTAAAAAATAAAAATTGAATATAATATATAATATATTTTTTTTTGTAAAAAAAAAAAAATAAAAAAAAAAAACACTTTTTATCTCACCAAAATTGAGTTTAATGACGTTAAACATTGTTTTAGATTGATCAACGACATAATCGAATTTGACAGAACCCTCGATGAATTTCCACTGGCGGTATTGGTAGAACTCAATTGTTCGACCACGAAATACAGTTGGAATATATTTTTGGTTTTATTGCTTATGTGTTACATTGGTCTCCAAATATTTTCAATTTGGCTGTGGCCGCCAAAAATATTTAACTTCAGCATCACAGCTAAATATTTTTTCGAGATACCGTGCATCACAGAATTTGTGATTTTCGCCACGACATACTTTTATCTTCAAAATTTAGGATTTAGATTTGATATACTGAACCGTTTCAGTAAGCGATTTCATGACGATCTTGTTACCGCCGCAGGTACATGGACACGATCCGAAATTACTCAGTTAATAGAAAATGTACGATTGTTACACGCTAAACTGTGCGAATTGTTGCATACCTTTAGTCTTGGATACGGAGTGTTGATGTTATTTTACTTCGTGTTCAATTTTTTGGATCTCTTGCGGAATTTTTACTATTTGTTACACGTGTCCAGATATTCATTGTCCAAAACAAACCCACATTTCAGAAATTTGAATATCATATTGACCATAATATTTTGCTTACAAAACGTCATCTTCGTTTTGTTATTACTAATTACTGTATCTTGGATAAACAGAAAGGTAATGTAATACATACCAATAATAACTTATTATCAACATAATAGGTTTAAAAAATATTATCTTAGTTTAATTGAACACTCCTTCTTGGTATTTTTTAATATTAAATATTAATTTTGAATAATATATCAAAATAAATACAATGAGACATGCTTAACATATAATACACATAAACAAGCTGTTTGATTCTAAATAAATTTATATTTTTTATTTTTGTCTAAAAATATTTTTTCATTGATCGTGATTCTCAACATTTTTAAACACAAAAACTAATTCTAAAACCTTAAAAATATAATATCAACAATAGTACAATAATATGAAGTATTGAAGTACTATAGAAAAATCTAAAATATTTTATATTTTGTAAATTAACTATATGAATTATAATTTAATTTTTTTTTTTTAAATATTATATTTTAATTTTTTGAAAATATTTAAATAATTATGAGAAAATGTCTTAATTATTACAAATTATGTAACTACATTAATAATACTAAATGAATCATGAATAGTACTAGGTTAATTTCTCTAGCCCTCTCCGTCATTTAAAACTTTTGCATTGAAACATGGCATTACGTTTGTAAAGAAAAATTATCTAAGTACCAAATTAGAGGGTGACTATAGAAATTTAGTTAATTTAGGAAATCCCAATTTAGGTTAAAACTTTAAATTTAATATACTACGTGGAATAGGTTTATAGAATAAGAATATAATAAGCTTTTAAAACAATGTAGGAAGAACGTACTATAGTAATATAAAACAAACAATAATACATCATGTCATATTACGGTAAGGGGTCACGTAACTTCTGACTATCGTGTATAAAATATGTGCATGAGTCCAGGCACTTGTAATGAGAATTAGTCATAAAAGCATTAATTTTTTGTCTTATTCAACTTGAAAAAAACAAGTATATCGCTTTTTGCTCTTGCAAACTAATTTATGATGAACCTCATTTGTATCTTATGATTGATATGTTTCTATGTGTGTTTTTTATGATACTAAACAATAATAAGGATCGATACTTAAAATTGTCAAAGAATGTTTATACTACATATTTCTATACACCATTCAATTTTCGATATATTTTGACTGTTTTTGAGCTATTTATAAGCTATTAGATTTTTAAAGTTTTTTAATTGTTGTCGATAAAAAATTGTTGCACGTTCAAAATGCATAAAAACTTAATACAAGGTATTCCATTATTTGTTATAATAGCTAAATAGCAATTGAAAATATTGACAATCCATATTCTGACTTTTTTTTTCATAAATTACCCCCATTTCTCCAGTCAATAACTTTAATGTTTTAATAATTTTTATGTTTAAATGCAAAATTTTAAAATTAAGGGTCTGAGAAAATGTGGTCAACATTACCATATCTACCATACAACATTCTTATATAATATAATGTAGTTACGATTTGTCCAAATAAAATATATTTAAACTTAAAATGCGCACTTAACATCTATATGTATCTAGAAGAAAATGTTTAGTTATTAAACAAAATAATACGTATTTGTTTATTTTCAGAAAATGGAAATAGTTTCATTTCTAAGGTTAATACATATTTCAAAACTACCATTCGATACAAAATTACAAGTAATAATATTTTTTTTTAGATTATAAGCATAAAAAAGTATTTTACTTACAGCAATGCTAAATTTTTTAACGTAATCTTTATTAATACTTTGTTTTTAATATGGAATATTTTTATAATTACTTCAACTAGATTAAAATTTTTATGAATCAATTATCCACTTTTGAATGGGATCAAATTTCTGCTTTTGGATACTTTCATATAGATTTAAGATATATAGTAACAGTAAGTATCTATAATTAATGCATTAATATTATATAAACATTTTAAAAACAGAAAATAATTTGAATAAATACCAGGTTTTTCATTGTTTTGTGATATTTAAAATTTACATTTTTAAAACATCCTCAGAAACTTTCCAATAATCCAAATAAATATAATATCTTTAAAATACATACGTTGACAAAATATAATCAACAAAAAGGATAATGTTATATAATTACAATATTCTTATTTTAATTAGCCAGTTGAAAAAAAGACATATTCTTGTAAATATCGTTTTATCATTATTGTATGTATAATTGGATACAATATGTTACGTATCAATTCAGGAGCAAATAATACATACCTGTTGTATTTTAAGTTAGAAATTCACGTAAAATGGGTCTATTGTATTTATATGATTTTGTTATTACAGTTTTTCATATTACTCACGACAACATTGGCCACATCTGTACAAATGAAACAACATCCATACGTGGTTAAATTTAACAACGCTTACAATTCATATTTAAGGGTCGAGTACTCAAACATACATTAATAAGTATATAAGGTTTAGCTGAATCACAGAACATCAAATTTTAGTTTATATAATAGCATTAAATTTTTTTTATGGATGTATTTTAAATCTTATTTTTTTATGTTTTTACGTACTCGTGTTAAAAACTTTGCTTTTGATAAGTATCTTAACCTATTGGGTTTTATATCATGTATCATAATTTTTCATATCAAATCATACAGATATTAAGATTATTGATCATTAATATTTTAAAGCTTTAGAAACTACGTAAGTGAATTTAAAGTATTATATTATTTTTTTTAAGTAAATCAAATTCGTTATAACTATAATTAACTTATACTTATTGATTATTGTATTTTATTACCTAATATTTAAAGTTCTAAATAATAAAAAATTATAAATTTATTGATGAATATACATTTGAATTATAAAGTATATAACAATGACATTCGTTGTGTAATTTATTACAAGATTGAATGATAATGGTGTTAAATTAGTCTTTAATATCAAAACATAGATGTAAGCAGTATGAGTATAGCCAAGTATGGGCTTTTCTTCTCTATGATAAACCTACTTTTTTTTTTATAGAAATCATGATGAAAATTGATATTTTAATACAGAAATTATATTATAATATGTTTTATTTTTTTACAAATCATTTATATAATATACATGAATAAAATATATATATACACACATAAATAAACAAAAATACTATACTAATTAAACGTATTATATTGTGTTTCTAATAAACGCTTATTAAGTACTAAAAATAAATATTATAACATAATAATAATATATTCATTAAATAGCAACAATAAAATAATATTGCTGATGATAGTTAAAAAAAAAATAAACTTTTAAGAAAAATAATTTTCCTTGTACAATACATTTTATCGTATAACATTCATTATTTACTATATAATTAAATACATAGATACACGAAGATTTTTGAATTTTTTCAATAATTGTTTAATTTTAAAACTTCGTTATTTTTGCTATACTATAAATTATATATATTATTCTATAAATAAATATCACAACATACAAAAAAAAAAAAAAAATTAAGGTCATAAATTACACGACTATGTATTATAAGTCATGTTAACAATATTATATTAATATAATGGTTTTGTATAAAACGACCGAGGTCTGTATAGTAATAATAGTAATATACATATTATTATGTAGCCATTCGTTCAATATATTATTATATATAATATAATACATTATTTGTTTTTAAGACGTATATTTTATCATAATACTGGTATGTGTAAATATTTTGGGAACGATAGTCGCCCTGCGCGGTGCGTTTTGAAAAGTGACATCGTTCGCACAACAGTCGGTTTTATTTTTAAGTTTGAAATGGAATGTTCATATTTTGATCGATATCTTATCGCCGTTATACATATGTACGTTTAACGTGTGTACTATAACTTGATGGTGGAAATTGGGTGCACCACCGTAAAACTTGATGGTCTCTTTTTCGGCTCTTCCATCTGCTTCCGACCCTCGACGCTGTGATTCATGCCATACAATACGTATATGAACAGTCCAATTAACAACCAAATTCCAAAACGGATCCAGGTGTGTATGTCAAGTTTCATCATCAAGTAAATGTTCAATAAGATGCTTATGCACGGTATGAGTGGAACCAGCGGGACCTGTGACAACAGAACAAGATAGTTTTAAATGTTTGAGTTTATGAAAAAGAATTTCTACGCATATGTAATAATAGCTATGAAATACTATAAGTTTACGAAAAATATTATATAAGATTTCTTTTCAATGATTTTTCTTTCATATTTTTAGATTATTTATTTATCAAAAATTTCCATGCATAACAAATGCTTGTACTTGGTATCTGTCATAAGTTGTGGTTTAGTAATGTGCGTATTTTAACTTTCAAATTTCAAAATGATCGATTTCCAACTAAATTTTTAAAAAAGAGCTATAGTTTAAAATATATTATAGAACTTAAACGATTTATTTTCACTAGATATTCTTTAGATAGAAACTAGTTAAAAAATAATATATGGTTATAAAAAACCTAATTGATTACTATCATGGCTAAATTATGTTATTATTTTATCAACTGAGATTAATATTAATTTGCACCTTAAACGAAAGTTCTTTGGTCGATTGGGGTTGTCTGGCAAGTAATAGCAACAAAAGTAAAAGCATAATGGCTAAAATAGCGCTCGTGTACACCACAACGTCGTTGCTACTTTCGAAACCCTGTTGTTGGACGTTGATGAAGCAAAACACAATAGACGTAAAAACTATAAAATTACAATCGACGCATTAATAATATTATATAAATAATCGATCATTAGCGAGTTATTTCGTTTGGATACGTACTGTACAACATAGTGATGATTGTGGCCACACTCTCGGTTTCTTCATTGGCGTATTTAATGTTGGACAGGTTAAAGTACTTTACCACAGTCTTAATGATGGTCTCCGTGAAACTGCTAGTCTCCAATTCATCGTTACCTTTGATTACGAACTCCACGTCCGAGTCGTTCTTATACCTTAACACTAACACACAAATGCACACGATCGAGTACGCCAATAACGTGCCGATCGACATCATATCGATCAGCTGTTCCAGATTGAAAATTGCTGACATAATGCCTGTGGATGACGACAAATTAATCACATAGTGTCAGTATCGTACACACTGGTTATATATTGTAAAATAACAATAATATTTTATTTACCCGCGAGCAATCCCGACAATAGAGTGGCCAATAGAGGTGTCTGGTACTTTGGGTGAATGTCAGAGAACATGCTGAACAGGAGACCGTCGCAGGACATAGCGTATAGAATTCTCGGCAAAGGAAACATCGTACCTATGAGACTGTAAAAATTCGTGGTTTATAGTCATTAAAACTATGATTCTTGATAAACGCAGCCTACCTGGTAAACAGAGCAAAGATAGCGCCAGAAGAAACAATCCATTTTATTGTTGTCCAGCCGAGATGGTCGTAGACGAAGGGGAACGGCGCGTCAGCGTCCTATAATATGCCGAGTGTTAAGTTATAAATAGTTTGAAATTTTAAAATACGAACTTTGTTCGTAATATTGTTAAAAATAAAACATTGATAAAAATATTATAAACTGTTACCTGTCTAACATTATGTATATATTTCTTATAAAAGAATAAAAGTGATAAACAAATATATATATATATGTCGTCAGACCTGAAAGTAACGAAAGATTAAAAAAATGGGTGTTTAATAATATTAAGGTAGGCATAAAAATCCACTACCCATAATATCTGATTATTTTAACATAGGGCTATAGGTTTATAACGCAAAAAATATCTAATTTATATACATATTAACGACATAATATTAAAACAGTATGTGTATGTGAATTTTTTCATGAAATAACATATAATTATGTGGTAATACTGTTGTTTTAAGACTGTAAAATTTTTTTTTTTTTTATAAACATTCCATAAACGAAGAGAGAATTTTGTTTACCGAGTGGTTGAAATATATACCTGATCATAATATGGCCACATGAGAGTTAACACCGAACTGATACAGCAGTATGCAAAAGTTATGATAGACAATGACAATATGATGGCCAACGGGATGTCACGTTTTGGTTTTTTCGCTTCTTCTCCTGTACACAGAAAATATTCAATCGTTGTGATAGTTGTATAATTAAAAGATAATCGAATCATTGATTATTTATTCTTATTCGTCATTTACCCGTCGTTGCTACTACGTCGAAACCGATGAATCCATAAAAACATTTTGCAGCCCCTGTAGTCACTCCGGCCAATCCAAAAGGCATGAAACCACCTTCGCCGCCTTTTACGTTCTTCGGGATGTCTTGTTTTGGTATATTCCAATTGTATAAATCAACTATTATCAACAATAACAAATAATTATTATATCAACACACATCATAGCATTGATTGGTATACTTAAAATATTATTATTAGCACTGATGGTATACAATTTATATTAAATTATAAATTACCTTTGAATAATCCGGTTAGAACGACGGTAGCTACGGTTAATAAATTAACGACTGTAAATATGTTGTTGATCATTGTAGATTCTCTAACTCCCCATGATAGTAAGACTGTAATGTTTATCGGTTAAATAATGTTATAAGGTAACTAAATAAATGTTATAATGTTATTACGTGACTCGTGTTTAGTACAACTTACTCGATAATAGTAATACAACGCTAAATGACAAAAAGTCTGGAAACTCGGACAAAAAACTGACATTTATTGGGAAGAGTTCGGTCATTGTTCTTTTCATGGGATACCCTAACAGAGCGTCTATGTAGTTGCTTAGACCTTTGGCGACGCTTGCAGTACCTGTAATAAAACAAATAAATAAACAAAATTTCAACTTTTAAGGCATTCCAATAGGTTTTTCGAGATCTTCGTGTTTTCATCATTACACTATAATATAATTTTGTTTTGCAAATTTCCAAATATCCCGAAATAAAAATTACATAATATTATTATAAAATTGTCCACAACATTTTTAAACGTATATGGATCCTATTTATAATTGTACGAATTTGTTACATTTAAAATCACTAATTCTCAGTTCTTCGTCTTCATACTTTTTTTATTTTAATGCGTATTGCTTAATGATTTTAGAAGAATATTTTCAAAGACTAGTAATATTGTATAAATCAAATTATATAATTGGATAAAAAAAAAAATTATATCAATATACTGATACATTAGGTTTATTATATTTTGAAAAGTTATTGATATAATAATATATACTTAAGTATATAACGTAAATTATGCATTAGTTGTTTTAAAAATTGAAATTAATATCAATTGTTATTTAATTCAAATCATATTGCTAATTTTTTGTATTTTTCACATTTTTTAATTGATGAAATTTAAACGTAAAAAACGTTAGCTAATATTATGATAAATATAGTGCATATTAGATTAACGTTAGGATATAATTTCTAAGGCTTTTTGTCGTTTCAGTTAACGTCCGACAACATAGTTAAATAGGTAATATGTAGTAATTACGTAAACGATGTACAGGGTGATTATTTTATCAAAGTGTTCTAGCAATATTAAATCAAATACATTCATGTTTTAAATCATTATCATGCTAAATTTTTATGAAAATATTTGTATATAAACATTTGTCAATGTTTATCATCACTACCTAATTGTTCTGTAAATGTAAGGTTAAAATTATTGTTAACAATATGCTTAGGCATTTATGAAATATTGATAATAATTTCCAATTAATTGTTTGCTCCATATAAGCGCGATGGGCCTTAACTTTACTTACCAATGACGTATTCGAGTATCAGATTCCATCCGATAACAAACGCGACGAATTCACCAACTCCAACGTAACTGTAAACGTAAGCCGACCCGGCTTTTGGCACTCGCGCTGCGAATTCAGCATAACACAGACCTGCGGATATAATAAGATAATTACATAATATATTATTGAACTGTTGAGTCATTAACAATATTGACATTATTTCCGGTTTGGACTAGTTAGGGTGCTCAGACGTCCTACAGTGCAATAATTCTTTTCAATACGACGGCGACGGCGTTATATGTATTATTATATTATACAATTTCCAGAACCTATTGAAGAATTATTTATGACAGGAGAAAAATCATTTATTGATTTTTAACATTTTTTTCAATTTTTTTTTAATATTTGATCGTATTGTGTATCATAATTTTTATTTGTTTTTAATTTGTGTAAGATTTATTGCAAACGGTAAAAACATATAAAATACGTAGTAAATTTGAGTATATTAAATTACTGTAATATCACGGATACGTGATTAACACTCAATTCGTTTTTATTGTATGGATAAATGGTTTAGAATCTAACTAGCGCGCTTTATTCAAACACAAAGACATATTATTTGATAAATTTTAAACTGCTTTCAATATATTTTTTTTATCTCACCTGCAAAAGCTGACGCAAATGCGGCCAAAATGAACGATAGCACGACCGCCGGACCGGCGTCTGTTTTAGCTACGGCTCCAGCAAGCACGTACACTCCCACACCCAATGTTGATCCTACACCGAGTGCAGTCAAATCTACCAGGTTGAGGACCCTGGCTAGTTTTTCATTGCCTGGTTGGTCAATTACTACGTCGTCATCGCTTTTACGTCTGGACATCACCTGCATTAGTTTATCTCGCTACAAAAAAAAAATAATAATAATAAATAAATAAAATCGTTGATTATCTAGTTATTTAGGTTTGGTATTTCACAATATCATCAACAGAATAAATCGTTACGAATGAATTATTCATCGAGTTTTGTATTGCATATTCAACCAGTAATAATAGTCAAGAAAAAACCTAAAAATTCAAGAGTTTTTCTTCTTAGGTTGAAAAAAAGAAATAAAACGTATAATAATAAATATTATGTTTCAAAAAAATAAAGAAAAACTATTAGTATGAGTATTTTAATAAGAAATTGCTTCAAGAATTATAACATGTTCATTAGTTATAACTTATAAGTCATTATAATAAAAAAAACGGCAAATTTTTAAGTATTTTTTTTTTTTTTTTTTTTATATATATATTTCTTCTTTTTAGCTTAAAAATGAGTGAATTGAAATCATGGGCGCGTTGTTTACCTATATTTAAATATTTTTAGTTATATGTATAACTTCAATGAAATATAATGATAGAAGTAATAATAACTATAAGTAATAAGATAATTATTTAAAAGTATCCATTCAAATTTTTAATTTAGATACTTATTGTTTTACTGAATATTATCTAATCATTTTCATTTCCGATCTCTCGTGTTAGTAAATTATAACATGTAATCAAAATGAACTGTGGTAGAAGTACCAGATCATTTTTATTTTATAAGAAAAATTAGCACAGTCTTTAGAAAATACTAAAATTTATATATACGCTGTTAAATCATTGAGAATTTAATTTAAAATATATTTTTTAAACAAGCATTTTCTTTAGATATTTTACTCTGAATTTCTCAATACGTTCACAAAATTAATTTAATATAAAATTTAAATCATTTGATTTTAATTCTTCTTTTTAGAATATTTTGGATTGCTATAATATATATTCATTAGTTATGTTTTCGAAGAAAAAATAGCGATGAAATTAATGAAAATAGTAAACTCGTTGGCATTCTACGTATTATAATAACTTATAAACCATCATTATTGAAATACGAAACAAATTAAATTGTACTAACTGTATACAGTATTATTACATTTTAATCTAAATTCAGGTTGTGTATTTTTTTTATATTATTTGTAATGATTTGCATTCATAAATACAAAATAACTGAGAAAACAATTTGAAATGATATATTTAATTATATTAAAACAAAATGTAATATTTATAAAAAATTACAAACAATTGTTCTTAAATTGCATACAGATGTTTTTTAATCGTTATTGAATAATAAGTAGTAAATAATTGTATTATAAAATATACGCTATTATATAGGTATTGTCATTTAGTATATTGTATTGTAAAATTTAAATATAAATTGTACAATAAATAATCAATAATATTATTTAAATATATACAACCGTTTATAATTTTTAATATTTATTAATAAACAAATAATTACAATATTGTACATTACAGTAAATAATATCATAATTCATTATCGTTGAGTTTTGATAATAAATTGAGATACAAATAATACTATTACCTACGTTATAACTTATAGGTACTGTAATAATATGGTTTTGTGGCTTAATATGTTAATAAAAATTTAATTGAAATGATTTAAATAATGTGCAACAATTTATAATTTTTAAATAATTAAAATACTTATAACGATTGTAATATAAATTAATTATGTTTTAAAATTAAAATGCAAACGTTACAATAATATATTTTTAATTATAATACTCATTTTATTATAACCGTTATCTATATCATCATGATTTTAATATAGTAATTTATTATTTTCATATAAGGTAACACGATATATGACTATTTAGTTTAGTTAAAAATAAATTGTTAGGACCTAATTATAAAGATGTCTTCCTAATTAAGAAAAAAATATATATTTAAATATGTTGTCTGAATATCACATAGTGTATGTAAAAACGTATATACCTATGAAGTATGATGTTCACAAAAATATTATTTATTCAGTTTTAATTTAAAATAATACATCTTTTATTATTTAGGTTAAAAATATATACCCAAGTTTTAGGACAATGCGTTTTAAAATATTACTGCAAATATTTGCCATTTAATGAATATACATTAAATAATATTCATAGTACCTACTGTATAATATACTGCTAATTAATAATGGTTTAACAAGGGTTTGTTTTATCAAAGCTTTAATCGTTCATAAGTGCACGATTATGCAAGAGAAGAGTTCACGTGTTTAGCACAAGCCATTACATTAATTTATTATAACACATTTTCTTTATTTAATTATTCGGTAAGAGATAATATTATATCCATAAAACTAAACTTAAAAACTAGCTAAATTTATTATGTAAAATATATATTGTTTTTGAGTTATTTTAAATATATTATTGTCTTTCTTTAAAAAAGGATGGTATCCATTTAGTTTTTACTTCTGTTTAATATAATTCAATATATTGAATTGAAGTTAAAACATTTTATAATTTAAATGTTATTACTGTGATAATGATTCTTCTCTAAGTACAAACCATAAAATATAAGTATATTACAAACAATTATATATAATATATATATATACGTGAGTGTAAAAGTGCATAGGTACTACAAAATGTGGCTTCAAGTTAAAATACGATTATATTAGCTTATATGTGTAACAAATACATTTTCTAAGGTTTCTACTATACTTTAATTTCCAGTAAGGCGTGTTTCGATCTAAAAGTCTATATAGTACAATATAACATTAAATGTATATTATATTATAAATATAATATGCTCAATTTTTATTTTGGTAAATTTCTAATAACGTTTTTTTAAGTTTAATTTGCTTAAATTATTATTATATTGGTTATATGAAAGTATTACTGTATAATTATCATTGATAATATTTTAATTAGTATGTTACCTGTAACTCAAAATATTTTATACTTCTATTACTTAAAAGCTTAAATATCATCTTATGTAACTGATTTTTCTATATTATTCTTTTCTTTTTTTTTTTTGAGATCACGAATAATATTATTAAAACGTCATATTAATATAGTTATTTCTTATCATTACTTATCATATCAGTTATTAATAATATAAACTATAAGATAATATTTTGTTATTTAAGATTTTAACTAAAATTCCATGATATTATTTATAGCCTAATAATTATACGTTTATTAAAAAAAAAAAAATTAAAATCCATAAAAATATAATAATATCCTATACGGAAATACGGTTTTAATGTTTAAGAAACTATTATTCATAAATAATATGACTAGCCATATTAAACATCTATAGGCATGTAAGGTACTATGTTCTATGTAGTATGACGTATATAATAGTGTAATATATATATTTAAGTTATTTTCACGTATTTTGAACATTTAAAATATGTTTATTAGTTTATATATCTTAAGCGAAATAAAAAAAAAAACTATAGCCGACAATAAATCGTCATTACACATGATAAATTAATTCGTATTGGATTTACATATTGTAAGTATACATTTTTCCTTATTGATTATTCATTCAGTACAAAGTACACTACCTATATAATTTATTATTTGTGGACCAATAATAATTATAGATTCCTAAAACAAAAACGTTGCAATAATAATATTATACAAGTAGTAAGTTATACTATGTATTGTCTAATTGTATTTTATATAAGTATTAAGTATCACTGATGTCTTTAACCACAACAGTGATGATTTTTTTATACTTGCATAAATATATTGTGCACAAAGTATTTGTATGGGAATACCATGACGTTTATAAAGATATGAATATAAATGCAAAATTAATATTTTTATCTATATAAATAATAAATAATCGGTGTTTAAAAATAAATCTTTATGAAAATCTATCTATCTATTAATTACAATTATATAACCTAGATTTCGTCAAGTATTATAAAACTATACGAATACAAAAACATGAACGGTTATTTTTTTTTTTTTTATATAAACATATGTTTACACATAAATACATTACTAATGCTTTATATTTTAATATTAATACATAGAAAATTTACCAGTTTATAAATGTATACCATATTATAGATTATTACTATTTTTCTAAGCGATTCTAAAAAATATTCATAAACATTTTGTCATCATTTAATATTTGCGTAATAATTTCTGAAAAATTACAGGAAAAAAATATAACCAAGCACACGCCATCGTCATTTAAATGACATATAGGATATAGGTCTGTAAATTAAATTAAATAAAAATAAATATATGACGAAACTAATAATATTTCCTTGTATGAGTTTCGTGACGTATCACAATATTTCATCTATACAAAATGAAATTCACCAATATAGTAATATATTATGACCATTTTGGGATATTTTAGTATTTTTCAGAAATATGTTTCACTATTAGCAGCACTATCAAATACTCCGACAACTACAAGACTTATCATTTATTAGTTATAACATTCAAAAAAAAGTTTTTATATTTTTTAGTCTAAAGTGATAGTTTTGAAATGTTTTAAGAAACTTCAAAATATGCAATTTTTTAGAGCTTGTCTGATGATCTTGAATAAATTGACAAAATTGAATACCTTTAATTGATTATTTATTATTTTATTTTACCTACCTAAATTTTATATTCCATTATTATGATTGATTTTAGTGAAATATTCCTGAATCATTATCTACGCACGGTCAAATATTATTATGACACATAGATGTACTATTGATGATATTATTAATATAACAAATGGCTATAGGCTACGTGATATTGACGAATCTCCAAAAATGAATCGTTACAATAGAACCGAGACCATCTTCATAGGTATCGAGTTAAACTTTCGTCTGGTCTTTGTCTATTTTTATTTATCGCCGCGCCACTGTAGACGAAGTGCACTCAGACGACCGGCGGCGACGGCTGATGCAATGATAATGACACGTGAGGACGTCAGCCAAAAAACGTATGAACTGTGTCGATCTCAGGATGGGCGGTATTTTTGTTATACGGTTGAGCAACGATGAATATAATATAATGTATATAGGAACAAAAATAAATAATTAAAACGGAAGCCGTGATCACGTACCAACCAACCAACTAACCAACAATAAATTGTGCAATATTGATATATTATTTAAAATTTTAGTAAATATAAATATTTGATCATCTTAAAAACTATCTTTGATTATACTCGTAATTAGGTAGAAGTAAAAAATCCTTAGAAAATGTCTTTAATGTGCAAATTTTTAATTAAGTATAATAAATATAAATATTATAGTATGTAGGTAATCAATTCAACACTGCTCTAAAATCATAATATTGTGATTCCTTGAACTTTGCATCCCCGATCTTGTGCACACGTTAACATTTACATAATAGTATACAATTATTATAATATTATGTATTATGTGCATTATATTTCTGCTATACGTTTTACATTTCGATCTCGCAATGAATCCGACAAAAACGTCTGCGTCGCCGACTGGAGCCAGACGAATTGATTTTTAATTGCCACGTTACACTAACTTACATATATATAAAAAAAAATATTATGTGTAAGTATATAAATGAATTATAGGTTGACGGGGTGGCGCCTAAATGATTTTTGATGCTTTAATTATATTATACGCTAAATTTATAGAATATTATGTACATCATTATTACTGTAATGTTATGTTATGTTTGTTTTATTTATTATTATTATTTTTTTTTTAATATTAAAACTGTACACGCAGCTAAAGAATCATACAAGTGTTTTCTGTGTACGGCTATATCGTAATATACAACAACGATGTTCTGGTTTTTTATAACTTATATCAATCGATTGTCCGATGTAGAACGTATAACATAAGGTTTATTTTCTTATATTAAAACATTATGACCGTTCTCTTTTATCCACAAAACTGAAAAACGCAAAGTAGGTCAAAAAAAGGTTTAGGAAAAAAAATTATTCAACAGAAAATATCAATTTTTTTTTTTTTTTTTTGTCTCATGGTATATGTTTTATTCTAAGCACTAGGTATGATATATTATTTTTTAAGAACACAGAATACTCAAATATTATAATGTATAATCTTTTAGTTCATAATAATTTTAACTATAAAAACGATTTATAGACATGATCTATAGTAATAATTACTTATTAGTATTCACCTAAATCTCAATATATTATTTAACTACACTACTGCAATACGTAGTACAAGATTATCAAGGAGATTTTCATCTAGATACAGATATATATCAGAAAATACCATTATCATTGTTATAGTTAAGTACCTTAATATTTTTAAAACAATAATACATTAGAAACCTTTAAAATAATAAGTAGTTATATTTTATAGTTTTACTTATTTAATCTTATAATATGCTATTATACTTGTTCGTATGTGTAGGTAAACAACTCGCATAAAGCACATCCATTTTTTAAACGATTAGTTTACAATATCTTAGTTTAAGTTTTTAACTCTCGACCGAAACTTAATGAATGTATCACTCACGATATGCACATCAAGTATATGGCATCATTGCATTACATTATTGATTATTTGAAGAGTAATAAATCTGATTTTTCATTTTATTACAGATATCTATACCTACTTTACGACGATCATTAATTATTTTAACACACAATTATAAACGTGTAGTCGTTTATCAGTCTAAGAAAACACAAACATTACAGAACAATAAGTAGTGTGAATAATTCTTAAATAATATTATTATTACAATATTATCTTTGTGTGAAATCGTTTAAATGTGCGAAAAATATGCGAAGTATTGTCTCGAAACGAGAACTCTGTTATTTCTTGAATCATAGATAACGATTATCATTATCAGGATATCAGCTATTATATAGATAGGTACACGTTTAAACTATCTGCATCTAATTGTAATATTATTGTCGGTTACCAATCTTAAATTTATAATAATTGATATTTAAACGTTTAGGATGTCAAGACAATGCGAACAAAAAGAATGACAATTTAATTAGCGCTCGCATTGTCATATAAATACGTGAAATCGTCAATTGAATATCCTTAACACTATATTATTTACCAACAAAATAAAATTCCGATTATTGCGTAATAAGTTTTTGTCGAAGTCTCTTGGAAGTAAAATAAGCACGTAATATTATTTGTTCAAGTGATTAGTGTAAATAACAATATTAATTCGACATTCGTCGACTTGGGAAAAAAAGGTTTAACTCTTAAATTTTTAAATTTAAAATAAAATATAATCACGAATGATTGAACTGTACATCTATTAATCTTGGATTGGAGTCGATATACTGAGAATCAATTTATTCTAAGTCTTAAAAAAAGTAAAAGCTATGAAATATTTAAACTTTATGTATATATTTTATTGTTAGATATTAGGTAAGAACTTCTATCTGTAAAAATGATAGAAGTTTATAATTTTAAACTTATCTTTGTAAATTGAGTTTAATAAGTTTCAAATATAGTTTAAATAAGTGAATTTTATAATAAATTATATTTGACAACATTCAACTAATACATATTTGGATATATATATATATATATATAAGTGTATAGATTTTTGAAAAAATAAAAAATAAAATAATACTTTTCCAATCCGAGCCGACATATTGTTAAATTCGACGAGTAAAGGAGTCTACGGTTTTATCTTACACACGGTTGCTTCAAAAACAGTATAATATGATGTACCTAATATCTACCCTATTGCATGTCATGATTCGTAAAATATGTATAAAAGTCCAGACAGATTGAAATAGTGTAAGTACTATAAGTCCCGTATAAATGGATAAATAAAGTTACATACATAGATACACACATGACCGGTTTTGTGGTGCGTAGCAGGCTGATTAGCAAATACCAAGAAATTTATACATACTTAAAAAATTCTCTAGCCATAAACGTATAATTATTTTATACTTTCAGTTACACATACTAATTTATTATTATTTTTTTTTTCGGTACATTTTCTACTGCGCAGTAAGTAGGTAAGATGTTTTGCACTCGAAACGAAGACAGCTTACTGTCGACCAACGCGATCGTCACTGGGGTATGCGTATTTTGTATTTGATTTTCACAATTTAATGTTATGTTGTTAAGATCGATCAACGCAATACGCGTCATGATGGATTAATATAAAATTATACCACATTTATATAGTGTAGTAATTATAATAATTACGTTTATCGCGTCTATACAGGATAAGACGTATAAGTACCTACTTGCGACTGATATTGTAAAGATATTTTGACACTGTAATTCTCTTACTAGCATCAATGAATAATATGACAGAGATACGATATACAATGCAATAATAAAACGAGATTACGCGCTATATGTTATTAATTTGTTGATATTATCACAGAATAATATTATTTTATATTTTTATATTATTCTGTGTTATTATTAGACATTTCATTTTCGCGATCAATATGAATCAAATTTTGCAAAAAACATAATATTTTTTTTTTCATAATATGGGTATAGGTTGAATTTTCAGCGAAATGTATATATAGTCTCTAATAGTCTCTATGTTATAATGGCCAATCAGAAAATTTATACTAGACACATGTAAGTATTTATTATAATATGCATTTAGGATATTAAACCATATTTACGTCTTATTTCTTCTCTACACTCATTGCGGACATTGATCTGCCCACGTTAAACCGCGTTAAGATAATCTGAATATTTATAATACAGATTAATGATTGTAATAAATTCTTCGTCTTAACGTGTTATTGTGAAATAAAACTCTTTTGCTCCCTTTTATAATTCCTAAGTTTACACCGCTCCGCTGAACTTATATAGCCGTATCCAAGTATTGTTGACTTTACTTTGGTTGAAGGACATTATAATATTTACTGAATATAGGATGTCCTTGATTCTTGACAAATTCAACCTATTTATTTCATACGATCAACTAATAAAAGTATACACGAGTTTAGCTTAGGTAAACATATTGATAAGTGCGCGATATATTATATTTTATTATTTTATCTACAGCCATGCAAAAACTAAAAGACGTCGTTGAAAGTTGAAGCTATAGACAGTTATTACAGTTATTATTGTCTACACAAATTATTGTTCCACATCAAATTTTCAATAACTTATCTAAAACCTTATCATATGTTATATTTATCGTTCAAAAGATTTCGTTGATATTATATTAAAAAAAAACCAATTATTTAACTGTTATTCACCTTTTATACTATTGATGGAACGTAGAATTATTGTAATAATCTTAATTTTAAAAGTTGATCGAGTCTCGAGTGCTACGTCTTCGCTTATAATATATGATAATGATTTCATACTTACATAGTTTTTATTCAAATTCAAATTATTTATTTTTCCATATCAGATTTTACATTTAGACTATATAGTATATATATAATAATATGTTATAGTCTTGTAATAATATTGTAAATAACATTAAATTATACTATAAGATAATATTATCACGAAAAAATAACAATAAAACATTGGATAGAGTTGATAACGCTAGGGTAGATGTTTATGGATCATTGGATGTACGATGACACCCTTTAAATAGTGGAAACATACTGTAATATAGTGCATAAAATTAAAAAAAAAAAAATTCACGAATTTAATGTGTCGATAAATCGGGCGATACAATAATGTTCGTGTGTTGTTATTTTTCGAGACCTTGAGCTCCTACTGTTACAAACCGTACCTATAATGGTATTGCAACGAACAATTTATCACATCTCGTCAATATAATATATTAATAATAATGTATATGTCAAAAATATAAACAATACAGACCAAGCGCAAACAGAAGACTAGACTATATTTTTATTATAACATAATATGGTGTGGACCGGTCGAAGAATATTATTGCTGAACAAATTGAACCCGGTTCTACAATGTTTGGGTGAAAAATGTACGCTTAAAAAATGCATTATACAGAGAGTACATATGAATATAAAAAATTGGGAAAAAATGTTATTTAGTGATATAATGCATACGCAATAGAATGAAAAATTATTAAATTATCATTTAAACTATAAAGACGAACGTATTTATAGAAAACAATAATGTGTTACGCATAGTATGATTACAGTTAGTATAATGAGTGGTTTTATAAAACAATATATATAATATATAATATATATATATATATATATATATATATCTACCATTCCTGATTAACGTAACTACATTCACCACTGCTACAATTGAGCTACCTATTTAGGGAAACTAAACAATATCTGAAATGTAAAGATGATATAGATTCCAGTACATATTGTATAAAATGTATCTATGGTAACAATAACTGTGAGAATTTTTAATTTTAAATGATTCAATTGATTTAATTATTATATATAATAAATTATAATATCGTATATAAAATAATGCGACTTAAATCAGGGCTTGAATTTGAAAAAAAAATTTGTTTTACGTTATTTTGAATAAAAACGTTACACAAATTTTGAGTTTATCGTTATTCAGATTTAAAAAATTATACAACTTTTGCGTTTTTTTTTTCAGAATTTAAATTTTAAATGCATCACTTTAAGGGCATCACTATTAGCTATTGGCAATAAAATTATTCTATTAATACCTACATATTAATTTTAAAAAATAATATTTGAATTATTTTTATTTTTTTAATGGTGTACTATAATATATAAATAATATTTTGTTTAATGATATGCTATATATTTTGCTAAACGTTACGTTTTGTTTTGTATTATTTAATTATTTAGGTATGTTTATCGTTTTTCGTTATAATTACGTTTACAAATTTCAATCGTTTTTATCAAATATAACTTTATAATCATAACGTTATAACGTTTTCAAGTCCTGACTTAATACTTGAGAACTATTAAACCAATTGGTACTAAATTTTGCACATGTATTTTTTGAGACACGGAGAACGTTTATAGCTTCGTTATTTAACTCTTATATTATAGTTGATATATAGAGACTTTTACATTTGTACATGAAATTTTTTTTTCGTTTGTATAACATGTAAGGTTATTATTGGTTATAAAAATAAAATGCGTTATTACGAGATTTTTTTTAAATATAAGAAAATAATATTTTATGTATTGTTCGTCATAGAAATATACACCAAAAGGCAATGACTGTATGTTTGCACTATTATACATAAAATACTTAAAAACTTACGCTACAGGCGAATAGCACATCTTGGTCAAATTATTCAATAGATTGTTCGGTTTATGTGTAGGTTTATTTACAATGTATATAAACGGCATGTCGAAATAGATTACCGTCAGATGTAAATATGATATTATTGTATAATAATATTATGTACATTATAATTTTAGACTACATAGTTTTATTATAATCTTTACTGTAACTGAATGTTGTTATTTATCGTACTGTACAAACACATCGATTGTGTAAATAAAAAATCCTGATGTTATAAAATTCGTATTACAAAGTTCTATATTATAATATAATATTATATCATTCATATTTATGTGATTATCAATTATTATGGTGTCATGCATATTACACTGAATGTGCAATGCTCGCGGAACTATGTTCTTAATCTTTTTCAAAGAAATTGATATTTCTTGGATGGGCCAATAATAAACAGATGTAATAAAATATACAAAATATACTCTGATACTTAGCACTATGTAAACAATATTCACACATAAAATATAATTTGATTATTATTATATAATATAATATATACAAAAATATAATAAATATTAAAAATTATATAATATATAATAAAAATATAATAAATAATATTTATTATATTTTTGTTATATTTTCGATTTATCGTATAAATAATAATAAAATAATATTATTTATTTATTTATTTGTATATTTTATATAAATTGAAAAATAATGGGACTCTGTGACTGACATTGATTTTAGGGATTTTATTAATTTTTGAATAGTTGCCCTTAATTATCTTACGAAAAATAATTGAATACCAAAATTGCATTATGCTTCGACAGCACATTTCTAATATTTTCGATTGCCGATTTCATTTCAATTAAATATATCAGCAAATGGTCTAGTGATCTTTACACTTTACACTCCTTTATCATGATGCCGTTATTTTATTCAGGTAGATATAAAAAAGTTAGGTAAATTCCTAAAAACGATTTTGATCATAATATATGTAATAAATTGTTATATTTATATATTATTACTAATAATATAAGCTATATAAACGTAGGTTGTATAATTATTATAGCAATAATAATTATTACTATAAATTAGTATATTATATTAATATATTACTACGGTGCAATAAATATAGTTTCCGACAAACTGAATCTCAAAACATTATTTTTATCTAAGTCATGATGACTAAAGTTACACGTTTGGCAACCATGTGCTATCGCATTCCAAAAAGTTCATATTATTATTATATACTATTATCATTTGGCGCCCGAGTGATTGACCCTGGCCCGAAACTTTTCTGGTCTTGAGCGGATATAGCGATAGATACTCAATATACCAACACTATTCAATAATCATCACGTTTACACTGAATGTTTAAACACGTATATTTTTATAGTATGACGTATAATATAATATAGTTCATCATAATTAATTCGAAAACATTTCCATGCGTTCGCCTAGTTACGAAGGAAACGGTCTATATTCTAGCATCTAACTACAGGCTGCATGCTGCGTGTATCAGACAATACTTAACTAGCATAAAAATGAATAAGACGATGAGATAATATTATAACAACCTGAAGTATACTATAACCTATGTATGTCGATCGACATTATATAATAACATAAACTAAAATGTTTATATTTTTCCTAAAAGCTAATAAAATACTTTGATAAATTAAATCGGTTTTTTTTTATGATATATGCAATTATGTCGAGTTAATTGTTGTTATTTTAAAGAAATGTTAAATCTAATTAGTCAATTATTTAATATTTTTTATACTCTCATTCTTGTACCTATTATATTTTATAACATTAATGTGTACATGATTAAGTGGGTGGAATGAATTAGACGGGAGGTGAAGGGGCAATTATTTAATTTCATAACAAACAGGTAGGTAAACTGCGCAATTTATTGTGAATGATAGCAGGTGATTTTAATTATACTTGATAACAATAATAGTATAATACACATTTGTGTTATCTCGTGAGCCAAACGTTTATTATCTACAGATAAAAACATTAAGTTCGAGATTAATCATTAATAGTGGCTACTGGTTAGTGGACAAGATTTGAGAAGTTGTAGACAACATGATTTAAACTGTCGATTACAGAAACTGTAAGGAAAACGCATTTCGTATTTATCTACCGTTATTTAACCGATTGTTGTTTAGGGTTGTATTTTTTCTGTTGTTGTTTTTATTTTAACACAATACGTGATTGTTATACACTTTAACTCGTATTTAAGCACTACCTATTTTTTCTTGTGCCTATGTATATGTATATACAAATATAAAACTGTAAAATTTATCGCGTAATCGTTATCTTTAAGGTCAGACTATGACCTGCCGTATAGCAGACTGCTGCGGTTAAGTTTATTTATTTACAATTATATAAATAAAAATAACAGATGAAGCTGTAAAAAAATACTAAATATATTATATTATTCACTATTATTTTAAAATTTAAAACTATTATAATATTTTTACGTAAGTAAGTAAGTTATTTTATTATGATAATCTACAAACCATTTTTACAAACCAAAGAAAGAGACTTACTTTTTATAAAAACGTTTGTTCATATTAACAATCTTACCTATTTAATAACGTAGTTGAATTATAAATATCTAGGTCAAAATAAAATACAATGCGTCCATTGTCAATAATGTTAACAATCGACGAGTAATACATACGTTTAATAATAAAATACCTTACAATATTTTTTATTATATATTATTAACTGTTAAGTATAATATAAATTTATCAGTTAAGTTGAATTTGTTTATTAATTATTCTGTAGCTAATTGTGTTTTAACAATAAATATTTATTTCTTATAATTTGTAATGATTTGGTTTGTAGTACTTTTAAATATGTTTTATGATCATATAAACATGGTATAATAATTTTTTTTTTTTAATTTATTATATTGTAGTATTAGATTTAAAATACCTATTTTTTAAAAGTTTCGATACCATAAAATATGTGTGTATTATAATGGCTACAATAATTATTAACTATTAAGTACCTATATTTAATAATTGCACTAAATAAAATAAAACTGTACATTGTACAAGTATATTTTTAAACAATAATTATAATTATTATTATTATGCAGGTAGTAGTTACAAACAACTATTATAATGGAACTAGATTTTTCACCTACATAATCGTTCGAAAAGTTGAACAAACCTTAATTTTGTATTACGGCTTTTTTTATGTAACAACATTATACTTATATAATATTAGGTGCTAATATTGAAATTGTAATATTATCATGTCAAAATAAATACTTAGGCGGCATATAAGCAAAAATAACAATTTATGTTTGTCTGATATATTCTGTTCTCCTCAGTATTATCGTGATTAATTTCAATGCATTGACCGTGTATTATGTATTTTCTTACAGAAATTAATTGATGTGACATCAAATGGGACATCAACTATGCTGTACAAAATTATACATAAACATATATATTATATGTTAAATTATTTAAAAATATAAGATATATGACGTGTTATGTACCTATAGTGTATACTATATAATTAAATTATAATTAAGCAAATAAAATATTATGATTAGGTATATATTTAATTAGTTTTATATTAAAAATATTCTCAAAAATAAATAATTCTATAGTTTGTTTATTTTTTTTTTTTATACATAATGTATATTAATTTTCTATTTTATTTTCAACTTTTTATAAACTTACAACACATTTTTAATCATAAACGAAAAAGTTAAAAATGTGTTAATAAATGATCACATTAATAGTTAACAATTCTTAATAACTAATAAGTACTAATTTACTAATTGTATTGTGTTACATTCGATGTCATATGTAATAGTTCTATTCAAAAACAAGCTATTTGGAAATACAGCTGAGACTTAAGATTTTGTGAGTATTAACCAATATTTACGTACCTTCTAACGATTTCTACTAGGTGTGTAAATGTATGTATGTACAATTTACATAATTGAAATTAATTGTATTTATTAGTAAATTATCATATTTTATTCTGCCAGTTAAAAAAAGAAAACCATTATATTGTCTATTGGTCTACACGGTACTTATATAAAAACAAAATTATCTATTTTGTTATGAATATTACGTATAAAATGGAAATAAATAAATTATGGCAAACATGTTAAGATAATATACAATCTATAGCTTTCAAGCATTTTACAGCGAGAAAATAAATGATAAAATTGCATCGATGTACACTCATCAATTATTTTCATTGTCGTTCTATTAAATATATAGGTGACTAACCTATATTATTTGTCGCATGAACAGTTATAAAACAGTAAAAACTATTATATTCAATAATGTACCATACACCAAGTTATATACGCGCTATTGGTAAAGTTTTTCGTATAATATCTAATACCTACCGATAAACAATATTATAGTACGAGAAACAGGAAATAATCAAGACGCGTGCTTGACAACCCTCAAATGACAGTGACATAATGTTTTTGGCAATCACACAAGCACCGCCGCTGGTATATAGTTAATAAATATAGCATAACTATTAGTTATATACTAACGGCCGTTGTTATGTGTACGCGAAATCGTTCATGAATATGAATATTATATAATATTCTGTAAAGTAAAGTCACTGCCGGAAATACATCTTCAGTGTTTATATTTAAATCTTGGATCACCACGATGTTGTATTGTTAATGTTATGTATATTATCGGCATCATCATTGTATGGTGTATGCATTGGCAAAAATAGGGAGAATGGAGGAACTAAAATGATTAAATATGTTAAACAATTAGGAAAACAATTTATTTTACTAGTTATTATTACTTTATTTAGTCGACAGTAAGGAAATCTGTAATACTATATAATAATAAATTATATTAATAAACAACAATAATGGTATTTTGTAAAGAAAAAATAACATAATACGATGTTTTCATTAGCTCAGCAGCTCGGTTTGTTCTAAATATTTCTAAATATGTTCAACTAACATAATCAGTAAATCGTTTTACAGATATGATTATGCTGATTGTTTTTTCTCCTACGTAAATTCTCAAAAGTGAAAGAAAATTATATGTTTACTCTAAAAAATCGTGATTTATGAAAAATATTTTCGCAATCTATTTTATTTATTCAAGTACCACTTAGAATACCTACTAATACATTATTATTAATTTGCAAACATAACATAACTGGTAACATACAATTTGAACCATTGTTTTGAATAGTCAGTGTTATATAAGATTGACGGTGACGATCAATATAATATTGTTATGCAATATTGTCATAGATAATTATGATATGTATAGATTATTTATAGCGAAATTTGAATACATAGTTTCAAGATAATATGGTTACATTTAAGAGGAATTATTGTCAATTTCGGCTGTTGCATCACGGTTAATCGTCCAAGGTACATCAATAGGTAGTTAAAAAACGGAAGAAAAAATTCTTTCTATTAATTCTTTCAATCATTCGACTTATAAAATGAATTGCATGATATGTGTTATGCCTTTAATTCAAATTATGAACATTGTGTATACTATATTATATATTATTGTTTAAAAATTAAAAATTCAATTTCGAATTCGAATGGAATGTATATCTTTGAAACATACGCGATTAAATAGCTTTCTTGTTTTATGTATCGTGATTATTTGGACTTATACTCGATTACATGAATGTATCCAGTGGTCAGTGGTGACTGGTGACTAATAGGATTTACCCCTTGACACAACTTGTAAATTTTCCTTTAGAGAAACTCATATCGTCAATATCCTGTAGCACATTAATATTCAAACAAAAATAAATTATTTCGCTAAAACGATAAAATACGTCATGAATAGTAATTTTATAGTAAAACGGTTAGATTATTCACTTTGGATCCGTATATCTACCTATTCTTGTATCGGTCACTGGCATCATTTGATTTTTTCGTTTTTCGTTTTTTTTTTTTTTTTTTAATAATTTGCATAAAATAGGTATATACGCCAAGAAACCAGTTTACAATTTATCAATTTTTCTAGCTGACTAATTTAAGAAGCGGGCTAAATCGCAATAACATTGGATTTTAAAATTTCATGTACGCAAATGTGTCGTTGCGTGGTCCAAATAACGTCAGTGTGTGAGACGATATAAGACGAGTGTTCTTTATTTTTAATATTTTTAATTTTTATCGTAACCATTTTCACGCTTTTCGACGAATACTATTTGATTTTATCATTATTATTGAACCATATAGATGTATTATTACTATGTGAATATAATAATATAATATACCTCAGTAATATCAACATACTGTTCAGAAAAATTATCGTAAGCATTTGTCGTAATACCGGTTTCCAAACATAGTCTTAGTTCGGTTACCCATAGGTACAACTACATCATAATAATATTATAATTTAGATTTACTCGTCGGCCTAGAGCAATGTTTTTTTAAATGACTGAATTGTGTGTTGTACACATCGTGATTTTATAATACGATCAATGTAATCGGTTGATTTTTTCAATTATCGCCAAACCAAACTGTTTATTTTGTGAAATGTGACGCGAATAATGATCGTAGTATAATATATTATTATAATAATACACCAGTCATTAAAATGTATACTGCACAATAGTTGCCGTCGTAGGTCGTAATTTCATTAATAATGTCATACAAAACGATACGTACTAAAAAAATTTAAAAACAAACACCCAACGTCTGATATAATATAATAGTCGACTGGAGTGTTTTGCTGAAATCTCACATATTATAATATTATACTACGCATTTGAGATTCAATTTTTTTTCTTATACTAATACCGTCGTGTCATCAGATAATCATCGCTCTTAAGTCTTAATAGATATTCACGTATTGTGATTCGTGGATGTCGTGTTTTTATATTTTTATGTTTATTATTCATTATAGCCGGGTGTTTTTTTTTTTTTTTTGCTATAGTAAATATTATAGTACGCATTATACCTACCCCTATAGTTAACCCTCTCCAATATTATTTTAAATATATATTATAACAAATCATCTTACCCCCTTTATAATTTTATAGCATATTTCTAAAGTACGTTACTACGGTATTCAATAGTTATAATATTAAAAGTGAATTATATAGTATCGGACAGGTTTCTGAATTCGTAGTATCGTTTGATTTCTACCATCCGTTTATTATTTCGACAAACTTCGTCAATTAACCTACAATATAGGTACCTACAAAATTACCAGTCTTGATGTAGCAGCCGCGCATAGCTCAAGGTGATTTTGGCCTGTCCTTGCAGGCTTTACGCGTTATAAATAGTAACGTTTTATGCCAAGAAAACGAATAAAACTCCGTTTTTATTCACGGCCATTAAAATGTTGTAGGTACCTTAATGAATATTAAAGGTAAAAGTAAACGATATGTGAACACATATTAACAATATTATTATAAGATATTGTCTTATCATAGTTACTTAGTAAGTTTTTATATTCGATTGTTATATTAAAAAAAGAAGAGAGTCAAGCTTTGTTTAAGGTTTGGTTTCTCTACATAAATTTATCTCTAAGAAAAGATAAATTAAGAAAGCATTATTATAACAATTTGTTAAATGTATATAATTATATATTTCAGTTTTACGTCAAGTGTCATTGTAATTTTTAATGAAAAAAGAGTTATCATTATCCGACAATTCTACGAAGACTGGGAATATTTTCTGTTATGTAGTTGTTGTCAATAAAATACATTGTACAGCTCCCCTTAATATATAGTAAAGATAGATAAGTAAATAAGTGGAAAATATTATAATTAAGATGAAAACTAAAATGTAAAGTATAATTTTAATATTTTAGAGAATTGAAAACACATTAGAAAAACGGCACCAGACACCTTAATAAAAATTAAACATTTAAACGTTTTTAATGTTAACGTATATAATAGAATACACGTATTTACAAAGAATTTACATTATACTTTGTATTTTTTTATGACAAAGTTTTCATTGTTGTTATTACTTATTCTGATAATTTTGAGTGATTTTTTCATAATTATTTTAATAGATAATGCAAAATATTATAATAAATTATATTATTCCATTTGTTAAATTTTTATATCGGTACGACAATAACCATCGAAAACTACATTTGACCAACTTTGAATTCGTTTTATTTGGATATAATCTACTAACTATAATGTTGATAATGTCAGTCACAAGCATTATATGTAACGATTTGTGGATGTGGGTTAGGGTAGGTAAGTAGGTTATACGTGTTAACTAGTAGTCATATTATATAGCCTCGAAGTGTAATGTATTTTCGATGTGAACGCCGATCATATATACTTACAAACTTATTGTGTATAAATTATTCAGCATATATAATATGCATATTTTAACAGGTAGGTAAAAAAATATTAAATGTATATTTTCGTTTTGAAAAACCCATCAGATTACAACAACGTAAATCCTAATAAGTGCGGGAATAATTTGTCCTTATAATATTTATGCTAGAAGAACGCAATTCGCTTTTAAAATTTTGATTAAAACAATTCAGTGAATGAGTTTCATTTCATACTATGAATTTTATGTAAAAATAATATGACTTTGATCTTTTGTATTTATTATAAAGATACTCGAATTGAAACATTCACAAACGATTCATTGACGTTTTAATAATATCTATTTTTACAACAAAATAATTTTGAAATTGTGCGAAAGTGAAGACGCAAAAGTGCATAGTAAATTGTTTCACAATTTACTTTGATCAGAAAAATATTATTTTTTGATTAATTTGAAACGTATTTTTATTTTCGAACAAATAACCATATTTTTGCTAAAACTGAACATACCTGAAGCAGTTAATCTGCTAAGAATATATCGCTAGATAACATATTTTAATAGATCTTTATATTTAATCAAACATATTATTTCTATTTTATATGATGTGTAAAAAATATGTCTACGAATATTCTGTACGAAAAATCACTATAGAGAATTTTTTGGGAAAATTTTATTTAGTTTTATTCAAAGTATTTATGAATCGCAATCATTTAAAAAAAAAAAAATCACATATATGATTAATATGTATATTATTTTACTCTGCACCATTAAAGAACGCATCTCGGCCGAGCGTCTGTTTCAAGCAATAGCAATAAACCTTATTGGTATTAAAATAATTATTAACTATTCTATTTATATATATATAAATTAGTAAAAAAGTTAAATAATATTATAATAATTTGAATTTAATTGGAAAATAATTATCCATTTTTATCAAATAATGGTTTATTAAATATTTAAAATATTACTGGTATTTTTACTCAACAGTTTTATCGGAAAAAATAAGTGTTTTTTGTCGAATCATTATCTAAATATTATACAATATCGATATCATATAATATTATATTTATATTGTTAATAATTTTGTTACGTATACAGTATATTATGATTGTAATGCTAAGTAATTCGTATTTATTTATAAGATTAAAAATTGCAAACAACACGCACCTGTTGTCAGAATTTATGGTTCATTAAACCAAGTATTACTAATACAGTGGTGTATAATTTGTTTATCTTGTTTTGTATGTGTTTCTGACCACTAACTATAATAAACGACTTATTCTCACAAATTTATCTATACCTAATCTGTACATAATCCACACATCTTAACTTACGAGTACATGATATAAAAAAGAAATGTAGCATTTTTTTTTTTTTTTTTTGTAATATACAAATCGACGCGTAGTATACCTATATTATGACGTATGAGACAACAACTCGATTAAAATCAAGTCATACGTAAAATGTTTAATACCAATTATGAATAGTGTGCAATATAGCAGTATAATTTTTAGAATATTTTATGAAAATGATCGAGCTGTCAATTATGATATAAACTATATAAAATAATACTATCGTAAAACTCTAGCACAGACATACGTTTGTTTATATATATAAAAAAAAACACTAGTTTAGGTCGTTTTTATTTTCATTATGAACATGAAGTATAAAATAAAATAAACATAATCAAAAAAAAAAAAAAAAATAATACGTTACAAAAAAATTGAAATCTGTGATATATACATATTATTACATATATATAAAAAACAAAAACATTTATAAATTAATTTAAAAAAAATGAAATGACCAATAATGTATTTGGATTTATCGAATTATACTGTGATCTATATTATAACATTTCAAGTAACATTCTAAAATAGGTACTTAAAATATTGTTTACCTAGCGTTACCGTTGACGATACTTATAACTGTATTAAAAATCCGTACTTGACTCTTATCGATGATGTGTGTATATTGTAGAAAATAAATAAAATAAATACAGTTGATCTTTAATAATTGATGTTCGAGATAACAGTAAAAAATATATATTTATAGAGTGCGTGACATATTTACACACAACTCACATGCGAGTAAATAATATGTCAACAGTTTAATAATTCGTTCAATATATTATTATTAAAAAAATAAAATCTGTTATATACCTAGTACTTATTAAATAATATTATAATTATACATAGTGTTTTATTTAAGAATATAATATCAAAATGATCAGTTGTGGATATAGAAATTTAAAATGGGGGACTAAATTTTCTAAGAAAAAAAATATAATTCTAATTTTAGTGTATAATAATCGTAGATTTTAATTAACATAATATAAGATATAAGATTTGATATCAATTTTTTTATACATTGATTTATTTTAAGCCCATTAGTCTGAATTTGAAAGTGAACAATTTATCTATTTTGTATTCAATTTTCTTTTAACAAAATCTCTTCTATGTCGCGAAATCGTACTACGTACGGTGGTTCCCCGAATAATCTCTTATCAAGGATTCATATTTTTAAGGATTTTCTCTTAAAGTAGAATATTCATATCTGATAGGTACTCTATTGTAAGGGTATTCAATCTAACGGCTAAACTAATTAATATTTTGAAAATAATATACTAGTTTTCATTAGTTTCAATCTATTAATTTCTTACTAAACATTTTTAAAAAATTTTGGTCCGCAAAGCCAAAGCATATTTAGATTTAGCCCACCGTAAAATAAAATTGAAGACTCATGCTCTAAAAGATAAGGCTTGATCATATTTAAGATTATCAAGTTTAATTTTTGTACATAATATGTTATTGAATTTTCCGATTACTATAGCGTGTTGCACACATAGACACGTTATACGTATGCAGTCGAATTTCACGTAACGGATACATCCGAATAATGGACTTTTTTTTTTAGTAAACTAATAATTTAATCCTCTGAATAGTGGATCCCTTAAAATATTAGCAACCAAGAGTGTTCGGTATTTAAGTGTTTTACTGTACATGATACCGTTATCACGTTCCTCGATAGTAAAATGTAATAAAATTTATGTCTATCATAAACTACTATCTAATTATTTACATACCGAGTTCCACCAAGAGCCATCCATGATGTCGTCGTCGACCCAGCAATTAGATCACAATTGGTCGGATTTCCCGTTTTCACGATTAGATGTTACGACGACGAGCTGAAGACGGCGAGACGACTTTCTGCCGAGCGATTCGAGAGATCGAGTGGCGCTTATATATCGGTGGAATCTTGAGGCATTCAATGGATGACTATTATTTTTTAAAGTTTGATTCTTAAACGAATTTAGATCGTATAAATTATTTGTGGTAGTTATAATAAAGATTAACCACAGTGGATGTCAGCACGATAATTGCTATAGCTGTGTTTATTGTAGTTTTAAATTCGGATGTTAGACGGCCCGCGGTTTAAATTTTTATGATTATTTTACTATGATTATTCGTTTAAGGGTTTTGGGATTTTTTTCTCGGATAACGTCCTTGTTCGAACAGTAGTCGTTAACCGCGGTAGACCGCGCGCACGTCCGTGAACGAATAATTATGAGTCGCGTGCACGCGAGCTAGTCATTTTTATTATCCCGCCTAGCCGTCTGTCTATTATAGCGCTCCAGGTGAGCAAAGGATTCACCGAAATTGTTGCGCCGCATGTGCATTACGTTCATGTCCATTCTACCATGTATGCAGATAACAGATATTATTATTATTACTCAAGTGCTGGCGCTGCAGACTTTTTTTTAATTTTTATTTGTTTATATAAATTATAAACTAACCGTTAACAAGTATCGAACCAAACGTTATTATTATTATATTTTAAACCATAAATGTTTATTTTTAAACATTTTTTTTTGCACTAACCACAACATTTTAACGTTTTGTCAAACTATTGAAAACTGGGTCGCGTCGTACAAATAATGTTTGTTGTACATAGATTCGACTTTTACTATGAATTAATTATTGATATATTTATAATTTTAATTACAAAAAAAAAACAAAAACATATGATTGTGTATTATCACATTAAATATTATATGTTGACACGTCAACTTTTTATACATTTTGTTTTAATTTATCGATCACAAGTTAGTAGATTTAAGCAAAATATTATGAGTTGTAACTAAAATGTTCTACATTATTATTAAATTATCAATAACTATGAAATTGAGTTGAATTATTAATATGTGTTATAATATTAATCAAATAAATTATAATTTATAAATGTATAATAACTTAACATAATTCATAACTAATTTACCAAGATGAGTATGCATATTTTTTGAAATAGACAAAGGAACCAACGATATATCTAGATATGACTTCGATTTATGTATAATTTTACTAATATTCAAACAACTAATAGGAATTATAGTTCCGATTTGAATTATAGCTTCCTAGTTTTTTTTTGCTAATTTCTTTGCTTATTGAGATCTGTGACGTAGAACAAAACATATATATTTAGAACCTAGTAAATATTTAAAAAAATATAAATGATTAATAAAACAACTAAAAAGAAATTAAAAAGTTATGAGAATAGAAGGTTAAGTAAACATTTATAATTATAATTAACATATGGATATAAATTTAATACCTATATAATATTGAAAATTCATAATGTTTCTATCGTAATTATAATATTCAATTTATATCTGAAATTATAAGAATTTAACACTTTGCTTATTCGTTTCTGCCAATCACATAAATGCATTATTTCCCGTTGTTTAACGAGTTGCAGTCATAGTTTTATAATATTCTACTTAACATCATACTTGTACATCGACAAGTGTTCACATGGCATAAGCACGTGTTTTTATCGTTATAAAAGGTAACGTAAATTATTAATTAATCATGTCAGGTATGAATATTTAAATACAAAATAAATGGAACACATTTTGAAAATAATAATGGCTCAATGTGAATTACGGTGTATAAACACTGCGGAAAAATATACTACTTAACTACATATATGAAATAAAATTATATTAGCCACACTCACCGTAATCTCATAGTTGACGTGCAATTTACTCTTTGAAAAACCCATACATTAAGTATTATACTTTAACGAGTTCACTCACAAGTGTTTACGAGATATTGGTTGAAAAATATGTAAAAGTCAAGATACTAACCGCATATAAGCCCACCACCTAACCTATCAATGTCTTGTACTTGAGTTCTATCGATAGGTGAATATTTAGTACAATACTCAAAAACCAAAAATACAGAAACAGATATTTAAAAAATATCAAATTATTGTTAATTTTTTATTGATTACATTCTTAATTTTAAATAAAATTGAATTCGTTCGATTACATTTTAAAACCAACGTGCAATAATTATATTAAAATTATTTATTATTTTTTTTTTTTTTTATTAAATCTTAAATAAAACACCTTTTTAAGCTGTTTATACCGTCGGACAAAAATAAAGTAATAAATAATAAAAAAAGTGATACTTTTTATGATGTAATATTTAAAAGTTTTCTAATGGATAAAAGTAACATCTGACCATTAATAGCAAATTCAGCATTTGTGCAATACCTACCTACTTCAATAACTATACCAACCTCTTGTAAAAGGATACAAACAATTTATAAAAGCGAAAGTCATACCTATATTATATATTTATATTCGTTTTTAACATTCAGGGCCTTTTTTTTGAATAATTTATTAATATAATCGTAATAAATTAATATCATTATAATTTTATCGAGTCCAGTCTACATAAATTACTTGAATATTGGCGTTTAATATTATATTGAAAATATCGTTATACTGATATAATATAATTTAATTTTACAGGTAACTATAAGAAAATGTAAGATATACCTATATAATTTTATAGGATATCATATTATAATATTCATGCTAAACTTTAAATTTAGTTATGAACGCCCTTGAAACATACTGAATGTCGGCGTTCGTCACTTAAGCGTTCAACCAATATTTAACAATCTTGGTCATTTTAAATTTGTATATAGTGTCATAGATTGACTGCCTATGATCGGTGTACCTTAAGCACAGATATCTATACAAAAGAAATCTGTGACCTCACGTTTCGAATATCACTTATCATATTTGCAATGATAAAAAATGTTCAGGGATTACATGAGATAATGGCATGAGTGAATGATTATATTACGAATGTGAAAATTATCGTTATTTTCTAGTAAATAACGTTAATAATCGTATGAAATGGGAAATGTTGGTTGTAATAATGACTACACATGAATTGCGTCCGGAAATAAAAAATTTAATAAGTGGGTACATCCGTAGGTACATTGCGTCCGGCCTTATCTAAATTACTACATGCATTTCGTCCGGTTTTATTTGATTTTGAAAAAGCAATCCACTCATCAATATTAATCATGTGGCCATTAATTACATGCAGGTTTCATTTAGGTCAAAATTGATAGAAAAAAATTCAAAAGTTGTTTTAAGTCAAGAATTTTAAAAAAAAATTCAGGTATGATAAGTATTTTCTTAAAATATTTTTTTGGTCACCCATTTTTAAAATCAGATGAGGTGTAGGATTGTTTTACACGTTTTCATTTTAACTAGGTAGCTCTAATTATATAACAACGATATAAATCAATATTTTTAACCTACCGATAGTCGTAATTTTCTATTGACAATTCTAAGACTGTATGAAATGGGAAATGGGAAGGAAAATAATGTTTTTACGTTGAAACTCAATTCATGTATTTATTAAATATATTCGGGACGCAATTCATATAGAAAAGTGAGTTCGGGACGCAATTTGGATAATAATTTATAAAATAGATTTTCAACGAGAAATGTTAATGAGGGTGCTGAACTAATTACGGTAGGTACTAACTAGGCAAACTAATAAAATTGTATCGGGCACTGCAGATATAACGGGATGATAGTAACTCATTTTTGTCTACTAAGAATTATAGTGATCTTATTAAACAAATTAGAAAATCAAAAAAGTAACTAGGAATAGTTTTGTTGTGGGCAGTACTCAAGGATACCATTTCTGACAATCCTGCAAGACTGGTTGCAACAATAAAAATTGTGCGCGTTGCAGGCTGAAAAGTTGTGTAACAGTAAATGTTACGCAGTGCAACTTGTAAAAATAATTAAATAAGAATGTATTATTTTTATTTTTTAAAAATCTGTATATTTGCATAATTTTTCAAATTATAGAATTTGAGTTTCACGTGCATATCTGGTATTAAACAATAATTACTTGTGTTTTTGGTCAATAATGTTAATTTACATTTAACATTAATTACCGTAACATATACATACACAAACTCTTCGACTAGTCTCCAAAAATTTAATACAATAAAAAAAACAATGTAAAACAAATTCAATCAGTACTGTTCATTAACACATTTTGCTTGTTTTATTAGTTTGACAAAATAATACACAATTAAATACAAGGAAATATGTTAATGTTTAATATTTTTGATAACTGTTTTAATGTAGGTAAAATGTTATTGAAATTGATTACTAAATTTAAAATGTATTCGTTAAAGGTTTTAGATCTAATAAAATAACTTAAAACAGTATTGGGATAAATGGGTAAAAATAAGTTTATGGTAATTAGTATACTAACAACTAATATAACATGATATATTTAAAACAATGAGTTAAATTTATCTTATCAGTAAAAATTACTAAAATTTCCATCAAGTGGTTACTATTTATAACAAACTAAATTATTTATTGATTTTTATGTAATACATAACAATTATATTTAGTACAATTTACACTTGGAATAATGATTTATCATTATTTATATGTTTATAGATGAATAGTGCTTTGAGTTTTTTTTATTGATATTGCGTGTATTGGATATACTAATTTATGTAATGTGTACTATTTTTATTTTTACAGTATATATCTTTTGAGTAAAATGTCTTTTTTTAATTAAAACAAAATTTATAAAAAATTAACTACTTAAATAAGAGAGCTTTTTAAAATGACCAATTTTATAAATAAAATGTCAAAAACATATGTAGGTATTACACAAATGATTATGTGTCACTAATGTATCTTTACATATTAGATGGGGATTATATTTGGTGTTAGAATAAGATAATAGATTTATAACTTTGTACTCTTGACGTAATTGTTTTAAATAAAAATATTACCATTTATTAAAATTTTATGTTTAAAAGATTATCAGGATATTGTAATTATAAAAGTATTTATTATCTAAATTGTTTAAATATTAATAATATAGCATATCCCGACTACATGTCGATATTAGACAATAATTATTATTAACCGCCATTGAATGTGACTGTGTGATAAGTTCACATTCAAAAATTTAACTCATCATATTACACGCATAATGCATACCATTCAATTAAATATTAAATACGATTTAATTACTATAATAGTTATTATACACAAAACTATCATTCAGATGCACTTCAGTAGACGAACAAATTGATAAATAATAAGTATATTACGTCCCTCCCCCTTCACTCAAATAAACATTAAGCTAAATAATACCGCGTTTCGTGATCGTAAATGAAAAAAAAACTTTATTAATTAAAGACCAACTGATTATACGTGCAGTTTCGGTATTTAACCTATACCTGTCGTATGACGCCCTCGATAAATCCACTTAAATTTATTTACAATTGTTTTTATATTATATTGCAGTTACACAATAAACTAGGTTTCAAAATTTCAAATATTAGTACATCACCGACGGGAATTTCGGCACACAAATATTACCTGTCTCATAACCTATAGGCTATAATTATTTATATTAATACTTATTAAACGTCAGTTTTTTTATTTCTTCTTTTATTGTGTAATCATTTTTATTTTAAAACCGGACGTACATACTTGCAATACGTTTGTGATATTTTATTATACTGATACATGCCTGTGTGTTATAGGTACGCAAACACTAACTTGCAGTTACACTGTTCACGACGAATGTTGTAAAGTCAAAATAATCGGACAAAGAGTCAATGTGTATACTTATAGAAAAACGTTTCAGCATTCTGTATATCTTTTCCGGGATGCCCAGTTTTATTTATTTTTTTTTGTTTTGTTTTACATTGAATACATTAGTCTAATTTTAAAATTAGTCAATATAATTTGTATAATAAGTAATTCATTTTACTGTGCATAACTTTAATGTACTCGTATCTAATGTAAATTAAAAAAAATTAAAACTAGGCATCCCGAAAAGGATATACAGAATGCCAAATTGTTTTCCTTAATATAATTTTACTCTGTTAAAGTAGGTAAGCTTTTAAAATTAGTCAATATAATTTGTATTATCTATCAATCGATTCGGAATAATGAGGTTAATTTTTTTATAAGCTCTGCATGCTCGGGTGTCGTATGTGTTACATACCCATTACCCTGTTACAAATGCACAATGATTATGAATAATAGTTTTAGTTATTTGTTGTGTAATTAGTAATTAATAATTAGTATTGTTATTATTTTATTTTCTGTTGATTGGTGTGAGTATAAGATATAAGTTAAACCACAGTGGTGATTGAAATTATCCATGAGATGTTCAGTGAATAGATTTCAACGGATGATGAATACAGTAAATTCGCCGATTTGGTATATAAATCCAGCTATTCCAACTTTTTGTACTTGATAGTGATCTTTGCATAATACAATCTAAGAACGTCCATGTCAATTCAATTATTATATACATGGTTATTTTTTTAATCGAGAAACATTAATTTAACGTTTTTATGGTAAATGATAGTATTTTTGAAAAAATTTTTTTTCTAGGACTGAATAAGACATAAAATATTAAGATTTTAATGCAATGTGTATACTATATATATATATTCAAGTATGTTACAATGATATTTACATATTATTATTTTAATGTCATAAAGTATATTATATAAATTTAACATTTTCATTAAAAATTTAAATAAAATATAATTTATAATAGTATAATACATATAATAATAACGTGATCTATTTAAGTTTTGACACTCAGGATCACATGAATCACGTATTCACGTTGTACAATCAAATATTATATAATAAATACATATAAAGAATAGACATTTTTTTGCAATTTATATAATTATATGACTTAGCTATTTCTGCTACATCTTTGTTAGTTTGTTAGTTATAGGAATTTAAATAATAATATATTTTTTGATAATAATAAAAAATAAGATGATTGAAATGCAGAAAAATAGAAGGGGTAGAATTTGAAAAAAATTGTAAATAGTATTTTTTATGACATTTCGCTTTGAAAAACCTCGAGGGGTTGGCAAAAAATTAAACTAAAGAACACCATACATGGAGATATAATGGTGGTGGTAAACAAGAAAAAGATGTAGCCAAAACAAAAAGATCAAACATTTTCAAGAGATCGAAATTGTTTAATTAAGTAGATAAACGTGATCCGCTTAGTCAAATGCATTTGATAAATCTGTATACACCACATTCACTTAGGTGTAAAGGTCAGAAAGACTAAAAAATATCAGAGTGGAGAAAAATATTATAAGTATTAGTTCCAGGCTAGAAGATGACAACATTGTGTTACTCTTCAACAAGAATGTGATTGAGGAATTACTAAATTTAATTGAGCACAGCCGATTCCAGAAACATAGAAATTAATGAAGGATGGTAATGGAATGGTAATTAAAAATACTAAAGCATGAATATTGGGTTATATATAGCCGTTCAACATACATGTATATAAAATATTTTTTGTTTATAAGATGTAGGTATAATACTTAATACTGGTAGGTATAAGTAAATATTTTACGAACGACAATTACCCTGTTCAGTGCTTTAGAAAAATACATGTTTCGCATAATGGTCGGTTTAAATTTGAGTTTAAGATAGATTTTAATCTATACCTTATCACCATTGTACATGTGTTGTAACGCGTGTCTATAAATTATCAGAAACCTGGTTTATCGGCTCTGCAGAATTCGATCGACTCTTTTTCGGCTCTATTCTCCGTTTCAAGCCCTCAGTACTGTTATTCATACCATATAGAGCATATATGCATAATCCGATTATCAACCAAATAATAAAACGAATCCAGGTGATTACGTCGAGTTTCATCATCAAGTAAATGTTCGTCAAAATGCTAATGCACGGTATGAGCGGGACCAACGGGACCTGCAAAAACGGAACATATGAGAAGATATTTAAAATGTTTTTATTGATTAAACAAATGCTTGCAATTGAATGTTAGTAAGTTTATGATAGTGTATATTAAATTTAAATACATTTACAAAAATATGAGCAATTGTGCATTTTTGCCATTACTTTCAGAGTGGATTGATAAATATTTTGATTTAATAGTGATTTTTTACCTGTTTGTTATTAATTTTTGCAGAAATAAGAATTAAGTACTTTTAAAAATAACAGAGATAAGGAAAAAATAGAAAATATTTAAGGGACACAGTTTTTAATAAAATCAATATTTTATTTTGTTATAATTTCAAAATTAACGACCATTTGAAATGTTAACCTTTTATATTATAACTTTCGTTACCTATTTCAGGGCTATTGTCTTTTATTTTAACATTTTTTTCTATTTATATTACTTTTTTCTAATAATTTTAGACATTTCTGATTTATTTTTATACCAGTTTTAATTGTGTCTGTATTTGGTTATGTACAATTTATAAAGAAAACTATGAGTTCGATTATGCTTTGTACCTTGAACGAAAGTTTTTTGTTCGATTGAGGCTGTCTAGTTAGTAATAGCAACACAAGCAACAACCCAATTGCCAAAATGGCGCTAGTGTACGTCGCGATGCTGTTTCCGACACATTCGTTTTCGTTGCTGGTATTTTTGACACAACCCGGTTGGAAGGTCGTTCCATTACTGTCGTTTTTATCACACAATTGATGGACGGTAGCGACACACTCTGATTGTACAGTTATAAAGCTAAACAGCGCCGACGTGCAAACTGCCAAAGTACAAACGATGTGATTAAATATATTTTACAAAATCATTAACTACCACTCGTCGGCGTTCTATGCCATTTCGAAACGTACTGAACGATATAATGAGGGTCGTGGCTACGCGCTGAGTGTCTTTGTCAGCCTTATTGTTATTGGACAGATTCAAGTATTTTACCACCGCATTTACAAATCCACTGGTCTCTTGTTCATCTTTGCTCTGCTTGTTTTCAGACTCGTCGACGTCCGAATCGGTTTTGTACCGTAACATCAGCACACAAATGCACACTATCGTGTAAGCCAACAACGTGCCAATCGACATCATGTTCATCAGTTGATCAAGGTTCAAAAGCGCTGTCACAATACCTGAAGGTGATCGTGTATTAATCACACTGGGTCAATAATTCACACTCCGTTCATAAACCGTGCAATCATATTAATATTATACTTACCCGCAAGTAAACCCGACAGTAGAGTGGCCAATAGAGGTGTTTTAAACTTTGGGTGAATAATCGAAAACTTACTGAACATGAGACCGTCTTCTGCCATGGCCATCAGAATCCTTGGCATCGAGAACATGCTGGCCAAAAGACTGTAAATTTCGTAATATTCATGATTAAGACATCACTGAGATTCATGACAAACATGTTCTTACCTGGCAAACATAGCAAATATTGCACCAGATGAAACAATCAATTTCAACGTCGTCCAACCGAGATGATCGTAGACGTACGGGAACGGCGCGTCGATGTCCTATAACGTGTGACAAGTGAACGTGTTTATACTTTTATAGTTGGAAGTTAAATATAAGAAATCTGTTCGAAATGTTGGTTCAAATCAGAATTAAAACTATAAGAATACTATTATGGACTGTCCTTAACTATGCGATCTAACAAAATTGTTCTTAAATTATTTAAGTTTAATCACATACCTTCTTTATTATGTTAGTGTAGAAAATTACAAGTAATAAAAAAAAGACGATGCTAATACGTCATTTTAGAAACACAATTTTAATAAAACCACTAGTCATGGAATCAAAATCAAAGTCAGTACGGACTATGATATGACTATGACCTCTCCACTTTTTTTAGAGTTTAAAATATTATTGAATCATGATTCGTGATTTATTAAAATGTATTAAAAGACCTGTACTGGTTGAAGTCCAGAAGTTTAACAGCATTTAACAACACTAAAATATTTCCTGTGTCCACATTGAATTCTGTCGTCAGCAAGATGTCTGGATTGAAACATGAAGTAATTATAACAGAATTAAAACTATTTTAAAACGTTAATATGAAAACTTTATGTCACAGATGGCACAAATACCTATATAAATATTCTATCGATTTTGATTCAGAAAACAATTTTTTCTTAACTAAGTTATAGATATAGTTTATCAAAACGATCAAAATGAGTAAATTGTAAAAAATGCAACAAATATACAAATATGAAATAAATATACATATTAACTGTGCTCACCTAACCTAACCTGTGTTTTATGTAATGTTACTACTTCCCACAGGTAGGTATGTAATAAAACTGATATTTAAGTTTATAAAAAACAAAGGTTAAATTATAAACGTACCTACTGTATAAACGAAAGGCAAATTTCGATTTTGAAATTAATAATTACCTGATCATAGTATGGCCACATTAGAGTTAAAACTGAACTGATACAGCAATATGCAAATGTTATGATGGTCAACGATAAAATGATGGCTAATGGGATGTCACGTTTTGGTTTTTTTGCTTCTTCTCCTGTGTACAGAAAATAATTTTTATTTATGTTATAACTAGATATTATTGCTTGGAGAATAAAATATAACTTACTATTAATATTTAAAAATAATGATAAAATTTAATTAATATTTAGTATTTACTTTAAAATATAGACATTATTTAAATAATATTATAAACAAAATAGTATTTGATTTGTGTAGTGATAAAACTAAAAAATACCTGAATAATACATGAAAAATATTAAAGATGCCATCCAGGACCAATTGAACAATAAAAACAATATTTTTCAAACAGGGATAGACAACATGCAACGTTTAGAATACAAACGTATGGGCATTATATTATATATTATACATTCAACAATTACGATGGAATATTCATATGTCAGGTTTAAATAAAAAATTACGTAAATTATACACTTTTTATAACATGGCAAACAATTTTAAAATACACATCGGTTACAAAAACTACATTAACTGCATACAACTTACAAAGTAGTAAGAACACCTCTCTAAAAATTAAGAATATAATATTAAACCTATGTTGTTTTCTAGTAAAAAATTGTACACAAAAATGAAATTATTAACTGTAAACAAATTATTATATAAAAAAGAATATTTCATTTTATTATTTATACCACAAAATAACCTAAGTTATCCAGTAATCTATAACTAAAACACAAGATCTGAAAATCTAATATTTCTCAAAATAAAACTGCAAAATATTATTACAGCTATTTTATAACAAATTTAAGATTATACGAAAAGCTACCTACTGAAATAAAATATTTTCAAACATTTGTTATTATTAAGGATTTAGTTATTAAATATTAAATAAAATGTATAAAATAATTTTATGAATACTATAAAACTTTTTTTTATTCATAATCACTAATATTATGTTATCAGTAATAACTTATCACATTATTTATTTTGTAATATTATATTGTTGTAATTCTTTAGATACAGTCGTTTTTCAAAACAAGGATTTTATCCTTAGTGGTAAACGATATAAAGCAATATTAGAATATTATATTATTAACCTATTTTTGTTGATTGTAATAAAGCTAAACACATAAATATTATTATTATATTTTATATTCACCTGTAGTAGCCACACTATCGAAACCGATGAATCCGTAAAAACATTTGGCCGCCCCCGCAGTCACTCCGGCCCACCCAAAAGGCATAAAACCACCTTCACCGCCTTTCACATGCTTTGGGATGTCTTGTTTCGGAATACTCCAATTATACAAATTAACTATTATAACGATAACATAATATTATAATATTAATGTATTTATTATCACTGATTATGTGAATTCAACATACAAATATAAAATGTTACCTTTAAATAATCCGGTTACAACAACTGTAACTACAGTGAATAAATTAACGACTGTAAACACGTTGTTGATCATTGTAGATTCCCGGACTCCCCATGCAAGTATAACTGCAAACGTAATGTATAAAATAAATAATATTACCATGAAATACATATAACGGCTTTTGTGTTTTGTTTTAAAACAATATTCTACTCACGCGATAATAGTATTACGAGACTGAACGACAAAACGTCTGGGTAGTCAGCCAAAAAACTGACGTTGATGGGGAAAAGATAGGTCATCGTAGTTTTCACAGGATAGCCCAACAGCGCATCGATGTAATTACTGAATGCTTTGGCGACACTTGCAGTACCTGAAATGTGCAGTAACATCAAATTAATTTTAAATGTTAACATATTTAGCAGGCGCTAAATATTTTGAACTAAACTTAAACATTTCATCAGTCTTATTCAACGTTATGTAATTTTATTTTATTTTTTTTAATTTCTAGAAGTCCTAATATTTAGAACAAAAATATAATAAAACACTTTTTATACAATTTTAAAACTAATTTTGAAGTTTGCCGTGTTCAGAAGAATGTATTACAGACTAATTTTGGGTCCCACGAGCTTCAGAAATGCGTCTTGATATACTTCAAATTATTTCAAAAAATAAATATAATACAAATTATGTTATTCAGTTAATACTACGAATATAAACAATTATTGATTATGGATACCTATTTAGACTGCATACGAACTGAATGTCTGAGTCACAATAAAACCTTCTAGGATGAATTGAATTTAGGGTTGTTTTTAGGTATATAGTAATTGAGTCCTGTTAAACTTTAAAAAATAAACACATCTTCCTTCTCATTTTTACAGACCTAATACTGTCTGTAGGTAATAAATAAAATGCTACAGGTATGGTCTAAAATGTTTAAATGTTTTTTATATTGATACAAAATAAAAATGTATGTGATAAACATTATATAATATATTCAATCGTGTTATTTTGTTTGATTACAACAGTTGAACTTTTTCTTTGTTTTCGATATAATTGTTTGTGTTAATAATGTGAGTAGGTACTTATAATTTTGGTATAATATTATATTTTGAATTGTATATTTAAAAAAAAAGTTTATAAATTGATAAATGTTTGGATAGGATGAATAAAACGATAAAAGTCATAAAAATTATACAAACAATTTACGATATCACGTCGTAGTCTTTTCTATATACATAAATATATTATAGTTGGTTTTAATCAAAATAATCTTAGGACTCAATTGGTATATTTTTTGTTTATACCCGGTACTCAGTTAATAGGTACATACAGTGGATACTTACGGTTCATAAAACATAAATATTAATGAAAATAAAAGTCTCAAGATCGATAAGATTGAAAAGCATTTTTCTCTACTGCATGCATTTGTTGTATTTAACATGCCTCGCTGCGGAGTAGGTATGTCGTACACTCGTACGTATCGATACGCTTTCCGAGTATACTCGCGATGTATTTTGGTAATAAGCCTAAGATATTGTATTCTTCCGAGATACCGTAGATCAAAATATTACTTAGTCTACGATAAAATAATTATACGGTGAAGGGTCGATAGGTCTTAAGTCTTGATATCACTCACCGATGACGTATTCGAGTATCAGATTCCAGCCGATCACAAACGCAACGAATTCGCCAACTCCGACGTAACTGTAAACGTAGGCTGATCCGGCTCTCGGCACTCGCGCTGCGAATTCGGCGTAACACAGGCCTGTGGATATAATAATATATATATATATTATTACAATTGAGTTTTAAATAATAATATAGGTATGTTATTTTCGGTTTGAACTTTTTAAAGTGCTTAGATGTTTTATAGTAGGTAAACATTATTCCCAGAGAGATAATGCATTTATAACGGACACATTCGAATAGCAATAATTTTAGTCCCTAATATAATCAAAATGTAAGCTATATAAGGTTTTTAATTCATTTAAATAAATAGGCTATTTTTGTCAAGGAACTCATCAGCAATATAGTTGCTCAAAACATTAATTATACCCTTAAATTACAAAAGATGAATTTATTTTCCAGTTGCGATTAGTTCTATGGAAAATGTTTTTCGAGTGCTTTTCATAATGTTTTTTTGATTATATTTATAAGAAAATCAACTCAAAAATATGTAAATTATACTTAAATTATTACGAAAAAATTAACTGGTTTATAAAAAATATAGGTAATAAATGATTTGAAAATATTACAAATTCCAGATGAGTTTATTTATAAATGAGAATTATCTTTTCATTATCATTCGAAACCACTAATTTGATTTCGATTGAAATTTATTTTATCAGAAAATTGAGCGTACTCGTAAATCGGAGTACAGCCTAGGTTTAGTGAAGTTTTTAATTTGTTTCAACAAAACCATACTTAAAAATTTATGTTGTTCACGTTAGCTGTTTTATTTTTTTATTGACTCACCTGCGAAAGCTGACGCAAAGGCAGCCAAAACGAATGACAGCACAACGGCTGGCCCGGCTTCTATTCTAGCAACATTTCCGGCGAGTACGTAAACACCTACGCCCAATGTAGACCCAACGCCAAGTGCCGTGAGGTCCATCAGATTGAGGACTCTGGCCAATTTCTTCTTGTCTGGTTGTATTTCATCCTCATCTTTCCGCCTGAATAACACCTGGTACAAGGTTTCTCGCTGGATAAAAAAAAAAACACACCACTCGATATTATTATTATCGTTCAAGCAACTTAAATTGTTTATAGGCAAAACCATAGAAAATTAATTTTATGAATCAAGTTTCCGAAGTCTAAATTGAAATAAGGAATTATTTAAATATTATTTCAAATTTGATGATTCTGTTTATTACATATTGTAAAAAGAAACAACACACTGATACTTGCTTACATTCGAAGTATCAGATACATTTTTATCTGATTTTTTTTTTTAAGTTGTTACAATTGAATAGTGATAAATAATATAAAACAAGTATTTAAAATAAGTTATTATAAAAAATATAATTGTTGGTTAAACTTATCATTACAGATCTAATGAAATAATAATTTATCATACGGAAGTATTACTTCTATCCGATTATTTAAGGGAGTCTGGTCCTTTAAAACCATGATTTCAAACCCAATTTTATTTTATGTCGTGTAAATATTTCCAATTTCATATGTTACAAGACGTCCATAATATAACTTTGGTAGTCGTATCAGACCTTTCATATATCTATAGAATGGTTAATAGAAAATACTGGAGTAACATTTGCTAAAATGTTGAGGTATTTATTATTTATATAATATTTAAAAGTATTTAAGTACACTTATTTAAAGCATTTGGAGCTCAAATGCTAATTCAATTTGTCAAAACTAGGTATTTTGAAAACTATTTTAAATTCTAAATTAGTAATATTTTTAATTTCAATAGGTAGTTACATTTTTAAAGTGTAATTATACATTATTTTTCATAAGTTATTCCTTCAGGACTAATAAAAAAAAAGTTTATCATAAGGCGACATTCATTTTTTATTATCATTTATAGCTTAAGTATTAACGATATTTGATATTTAAAAGTAAAATAATATTTTCTCATTAAACAATTTTTGGAATTTTGTAATGATACAAAAACATAAATAGTAGAAATTTGAGATACTTCGTTACGTATTAATAAAATTAGGGCCTGAAATTAATTTTAAACTTCGATATAAAATGTTCAAAATAATCAAAAGTAGTATCAAAATCACTTCGTTCAGAATCTAAAATGATTTTTTAATGATATTCAAAATTATGAAGAAATTGAAAAAAAAAAATAAAACAATATCATTTATATAAAAATAATAATAGTTTTATATTAAAATTAAATTCAAATAATTTAAAGAAAAAAAATGTAATCTTAAAATTGAATAATAGTCAACGAATATATAATATTGTTAATCAATTAAAAATAACTATCTTAAACTATTATTTTTTTCTCGATCCATTTTACAACCACGCATAACAACATAAATTAAACGTGTGAACAACGATAATACATATAGGGCGTATGTGTAGAAAATATAAAACAAAAGTAAAATTGTTAACATGTAAAAACAAAATTTTAAATCTAAAAATAAATTTAATAACAAATTAGAAAAAACTAGTATTGATAAGCAAACAAAAAATAATTTCGATTTCAAACCCTGACTAAAATTGTTATGTTTTATTCACAATGAAAATACTAAAATATTTATAGTAAATAAAGTTCTTTATACCATTGGCCTCAGAACTAATTATTATTGTATAATATTATGTATATTAGTTTTGGCAAAAATTAGTGCAACCTTACTTTATTATATTAGATAAATAAATTGCTATTATTAATATTTAATATATTTAATTTATTTAGTATATAATAATGGTGTAAATATTATTTTTTAAATAACGTCGACGAAGTCATATTAATATTCTTAAGCTTTCGTCAAGTTTACCGGTGGACTATGAGTCACACTCACAATGTAAACATAAAACGATATTGCGATAGTATCGACTTGTGACAATATATATTATATTAGACAATAATATACGTACCAACTTTATCATGACGTCGTTGTCGATCCGGAGTATAAATCACAATCGGACGTACTGTTTTAAAGATAATATGAACCCTTGGCCCGGCCAAGAGATTTGGGAGACCGACTTGCGCCAATATCTTTCGGCGTCTTCTAGAGTGTTGCAGCTATTTCGATTCGCCCGATGTGAACACCACGTGGTTTAAATTATCATTATTTTTATTTTATATTTACTTAATACAATAACCACTGTACTAAACTGTAACTATTGGGTGCAAGTCTGCATCTCGTAATATTTATAAATAAGTACTTAAATAAATTGTTACTAATATTGTTTAACTACTAAACTACGACTGTTCATTTACGGCAGTTTTCTTTTGGTTATTATCGGATTACGTTCGCTGGTCGTTTATCGTTGTCGTCGTCGTCGTAGTCGATTGCGCAGATGGACCGCGTGTGCGCCCGTATATGAATAATATTGAGCCATATACACGCATAGCTCGTGATTTTATTTTCCCTTCCGAACATCAGTCTAGCGCTCCTAGTGATCGAAGAGGGTTATTTGCAAACATTTTTGCTGCCAAATTACCCTACCGTTACATGTCATAATATTATGTTGATTTCACCACTATAAAAAAACAGTAGTGGGCGCCATATTGACATTTTTTTTTTTTTAATTATAATTATTATTATTAAACGATTTAAATGTTGAAAAAACGAATTGAACGAATATTGAACTCTCTTATTTTGAGTAATTAGTAATATTAGTGGGTATACTATAATATACTGATACACAAAATTTATTGAGTGTTTTCACTGTCTACTAAAATGTTTTGAAAATAGGAACACGTTACTTACCGTTATAAATCTAATATTTATCTCACTTTATTATAAAATCCAACAACACATTAAATAAATTAGAAACAATATGTATACTTTGTATATTACTATATATTTTTAATAGGTATTATAATAATAAAATGTACAAAAAATAATACGTAAAACAACATAAGTAATCATATTATTATAATATAACATACATTTGTCAGTATAATATAAATATAAGATAAATTTGATATCCATAAACTATAAACATAGTTATCAATTATGTATTTATGTTACCTATATTAATACCTCCAGATTCCATATTTAATAATTGTATGTAAAACAAATTAAATCACTTTTAGGTAATAGTAATTAGTAATATCTTACAGATTAATAAGGATTTGAATGTTAATACATGTGTGTTCATTTTTTTTTTATTTAGGTACTTCAATTAGGATTATGAATATTTAATTAATATTATATTATAATCCTATGAACATTTGAAAATACGAATTTTTTATAAATATATATTAAAATTTATATTTTTAAAAATTTAATTTTAAGTTAAGAATTAATAATATTTGATAAAAATATCAAGTACCTCTATGTTTTTAAGTTTTTAGAAATGTATTTAATTTATTTGCACTCCATTTTGACATTTAATAATTTTAAACAACATAATATATCTAAAAATATATTAATTTAAAATTTTTGCTCAAAACTAAATATTAACACAAGTATAAATAATTATAATATTAATATCATAGGGTGTGTATAGAGTTCAGATGTTATAGGCTCTATAAAACATTAAATAAAACACTTAAAATAAAGCACGAAGCACTAAAAATCCTAAAACTGGGATAAGTACCTATATAATAACTAATAAAAGTACCATATAAATTATTCAAATAAATGAGGAATCATACGATATATTTTAATGTGATTCCAGCTTATGGGTAATTTAACAAATAAACATAAAATTAACTGGATAATTTCGGTTTGATTTGAATTGTGTTTAGCTGAATTTTTTGCTTGTTGCCTTCCAAACTGTGACCAATGCCATAGAACAAATATATCAATAATCCTGTAAACAGTATAAACATGTAAAATTTTAAGTAAACATTTTAAATAAAAAAGAATTTGATAAGTACCTTTAAAAAATTAAATAGCAATTATAATCATTATATTGATAATAATAAGTATCTAAAATTACGAAACAAAAACCTACTAAGGTTATCCATTTTTGCCGATTATATAATTAACTATAATAAAGGCTATACAAATATATAATATATGTTTTTATAATTTTCTACTTGAGATTTAATATGTGACATCGATGAAGTGTCTACATGTTACAAACACGTGTATTCAATACTATTATAGAACTCGTATAATATAATAATATAAATTAAAACATTATAACAGAAATTTTGTTACTGAACAATAACAGTACACATTTTCGAAATAATAATAACATGAAATATATCGTGAAGAAAATAAAACGCTGAAAATTTGATAGTTGATAATTTAAAAAAAATTGAATAGGTCACTAAAATAATGAACTCGATGAATTTAAATTAATTGAATATGTACGAAGCAGTGGCGTAGTTATGATTTTTTTGTGGGGGGATATATAATTTATTGGTTAAACATAAAGTGGGGAGCTCAATAAGTCAATTAAACATGTACATTAAACATTAAAAATAAGGCTCTGGGGGGATCTGTCCCCATATCCCCCCCATAAATACACCACTGGTACCAAGGTATTCTGACTAAATTACGGTATATGATTCTACATTACTAAATTACTAAGTATAATGTATACATTTAAATTAAATAATATTTTTAATTATTGCTGTGACTCTTGTAAATAAATTGCTAGGTCCACAGCGACTAATAAATGAGACGACTAACACAGCCAACAAATACTAAACTAGCTACACTCATCATATAATATATTCAGATTGTTGAAGAAATATTTATTCTATGAAAACATGGAATAAATATTAAGTACTCTTATGAGTTCCACGCGTAAAATATGTGTTTACAGAATATTTGGTTAACAATGTAGCTATAAATTTTATGTATAAATAAACTAACCACATATAAGCCATACGATAAACCTTATCCAAGTCTTGTACTCTAGTTCCATCATCAGATAAACGTTTAATACAATACTCAAGCACGGTATGAGTGGAACCAAAGGCACCTAAAAAAATCAAAGAAATTTAATTATTTTTTCTCGTTTTTCAATCAATTATAATTTATACATATGTTAAAAGCACAAATATTAAAAAAAAAACAACGACATTAAAAAAATATGTTCTTCAGACTAAATTTGAAAACCCATTTACAAATTTTGTATTTTCTTTAACAAATATGCTCATACCTTAAACGATAGATCTTCCTGAGCTGTCGGAAGTCTGGCCAGCATAAACAAAGTGACCAACAAAACCATAAGTGATATTACATTTATAATCATGAGTACGTTCCTTGTGTTGCCATGATGTGATTCCATATTCGATAAACTTATCCCAAACACAAACGTACATACACCTATATTAAAATATAGTTTTCAATTAATTTACTCGTAAGTTTAGTGTCACCATTTCTCCCTCAAAAAATAATGAATTTTTAAAAAATAATTAAAAATTACTGTTACCAATAATTTATACGGTTACAAAATGCTTATTGCTAATTACTATGTTTGCTAATAATTTTACTTTGATTTAATATTATTATTTCACTTTAAAATAACATTTTGAATATTACCTACTTCAAAAAAATAATAACAGACATAATATATTGCATTTAAAATATATTACTATAATAACTTGTAATTGATAATATTGCTTGTTCATGTTGTAAGATTATATTTATACCGTAATACCGTAAGACTAAACAACCTAATTATTTAAAACAGTACCGTATTAAAGCAGTATTACCTACCAATTCAGTACCTATGGAATAAAGTAATTTTACAAAGCCATTATTCATACTAGATACCTAACTATAATATTGTTAGCTTTTTCTTTACGTATTTAAAATAGTAGATATCTATATTATCAATATTTCCAAACTATTTCACCTAAAATTTAATTTTTAAGCACCTATATAGGTTAATAACTTATCAACATAATTTTAATACTTATATATTAAATTTAATAATCCTTAAATAAGTTTAACTTTTATGATATTGTAGCTATTAAATATTATTTTTAATTTAAAATACTACACAATTAAATTATTACAATCGTACATTCTTTCATAGTGTATTATTCGAGTTATTAATTGTTAGTCTGATGTCACGTAGTCGTGTAATCTTTGAATTAAATTAAAATAAAAGGGCAACATTAAAAGTTAAAAACTATATATAATTTAATTTAAAATTAAAATATTCTTAGAACATATCATTTGACTAAAACTAAGTATTATAAATATAAAATACCAATAGTAAAACAAAAAAACATTTTATTATTTAGTATACGCAATCGGTAATGTATAATTTTTTTTCAATATTCTACCCATTTAAATCCAGAACGTCTTTTAAACCATTTAACATATTATATAATAGAGATTCCTACAAATATATCATACAATAAGAAGTCATCTATATCGTACCTGCATAGTGTGCAGTGACATATCCATTTAACAAAATATTGTTGAGAACCAATCAAATTAGAATCAAATTTATTTAATGGTATTAAATCATTTCTCTATAATATGATTTTTTTTTCATGATACTATATAAAACGTGAAAAATTATACACTATACATCTACGTAAACTAATCTAACCTAACCTATGCATACTATTTTATAATAATATATAAATAATTATCTTTAATGTTAGCATTAAGGAACATTTTATTATTATTTTCTCTGGGCTTTGATCAAAATTTTACATAATCTTTTGAATAATTATTATACTATTCTTTTATGTTCATTTTAGTAGCAGACGGTTAATAATGACGGCAATATAATTAATAATTTATTATGAATTATGGTATCACAATTGTGTTAAACAAATATAAATTATAAATAACTAATAATATGATTATAAACGACTTGTTATTATATATGTATAATACATAATATATATATATAATACAAATTATTTTTAAAAATATAGAACTGGAAATAAAAACGGTTTTGTTGGAAAAAATTTGGCCCGTCATTAGTGTCAGAGTTGCATCACCCCCTTTTGGTCGATCGATGCGTCTATGAATGAGATGATGAAATTGCAACGGTCGATATCGTCAGCCAAGTAATACTAAGGGCGCAGCTGTAGTGCATACCCAACTACGTAATGCTGTATATTATAATATTATATTATGCATATTCTACAATACCTATACGAAATCAGTAAGGGCTATTTTTAAATTGTCATAATCAGAGTTATATGTAAAAAAAATATCCCGTTCATTAATACTAAATTATTATTTCATTGTTAAATTATGTAAATATTTGAATTTTTTAAATCTAATTTCTTTTTTATACAATACTTATTATATTGTATTTATATTAATTAGTTATAAATATATAGAACCGTGATATCATATACTCCAAATATTTGTGATGTTGCCTATATTATTTTTATTTTTTATTTAGGTAATCATAAAATGTGTCTATACTAGTATAATTAGTATTTAGTATAATATATTGCATATTCTGAGCATAAGGGAATAATACAATGAACAGTTGCTTGTTTACGCGGAAGAAAATGCATCTAGTGATGACCATTATAGCAAGGTTACAAATATAATTTAATGTTTAGGAACATTAAATTTTATATTCTTATTTGAGTGATTTTTTAAAAGGGTATTGCAATAGTATTTTTAATGGTAATGTAATTTAAAGCTAAATGGTAAATTCTTCATAGGTACTTGTATATATATTTAGTATATTTAGATCTCATTTGCTACTGAAACTCACCCATATAGTTAAATATTGAAATAGTATTTTTAGTTTTTTGTTTTTAATCTAAAGGAAAAAAAGAAGGTATTATTAAAAAAAAAAAAAAACAAATTTTAATAATAATAAATAATATATAGGTACAAATAAAATAATATTAATTCTAAAACCAACATAGTTCAGATCAGAAAACGAAAACAATTTGTTGGTTACAGATAAATTATTAGAATTTATAGGATTCTATTAGAATTAAATGATGATAAATTTAATATGTGTAGCTTGACCTTAAACTTATAGGATACATTATTTTTGTCATGATTATAGTACTTCGTGTATATATAGTTATATAATTTACTACTTATAGTATTATAATGCATAATATATTATTATTATTTGAACGATAACATGTAGTTATATATTTAGAGTATGTTATTATATATTAAACATAATTATTTAATATCTAATTCATACAAAAAAATTGTTTTATTTATGTCAAATGATGATTATAAGTTATAACTACCTATTATATATTGATAGAGATAACATTTTATACTATGATACAAATTAAATAAAAAATGTATTTGTAGTTACTTAATGATAAAAATATTGTAAATCAAATCTACACCTATACCTTATACAAAATAACAAGTAATTACAGATTTCAATACAACATCCATTATCAATTATTTCAAAAAATCCATTTTTCTACAAGCCCCCACTCTAGAGACGCTCAATGGTATATTTAGGTATTTGTATAATTAGTTGGAAATGTTTGGAAATAATATTCAAGTGTAATTATATTGGCCGAAAAAGTGTAATCAATGAAAATATAAATAATTATAAGGCAAATCTAATTTTAATATTTTTTTTTTTTTTTAAACGTACACATTTTTCGATACAAAGTTATTATGGTGTATAGCTTTTTTTAATTCAAAAATAAAAATAAAAATATAATATGTTTAAATACCTATTATCATTAATTATATATTTATTTAATAAACGTGGTTTTAATTTAAACTCAGTTATGTTTCAAATATGTGTTTAATGTTTATATCAACAAAATTAAAATCAATTTACTTTTGTATAGGTAGCAGGTACATTATTACGTATTTATTTAAACATGAAAAATTAGTTGTTTGTATACGACAATTAACTAGATCAGCGTCTCTCAAACTATGGGTCGCGACCACCTGGGGGGGGGGGGCACGAGTCAATTTTTAGGGGTCACTAGATCAATGCAAGTATGTAGTTAAACCCCTACTAGTTTAAGTTAGTAACCTTTCGTTTTAGTATAGACAAATAGCGTCAATAGCCTAAATTGTCAAATCGAATTCAATACGTACAAAATTACAATTTTATATTTTTATTGTAGATAATAGACAATAGTTTTTGTGTTATCCTAATAATAGGACTAATGATAAGAACAAAAACAATTAACCTACTATATACATAACAATAATTCAACTGAGAATAAATAAAATTAAATACATCCTTAATATCTGTTGAGAATGCGTCGATAAATTTTCTAAGAATAAACATGGTTACGGAAATTTGAAAAACTCTTTATGACAATCACCAAATTCATCTTATTTTTACAATATACAATATATTAATTATATCATTAATTATTTAATATAATATTTTCAAAAATTATTTTAACTGTTTTATTAGGTATTAATATGTTCGCGAAATAATATATATATATATTTAGAAATGGTGGCAGAGGAAATAATAGAAACAAATGAAATGTATTATTACATTATAATTTAGAAATACATATAGTACAATTATACACCTATCTGTAAAAAACTGGAGCATCTAATTTATAAATTATTTATTCTAAAAGTTAAAGGGCAAATAAAAAAAATAATTATCAATAATTGTCAGTTTATATTATAAGTCAATGCTATTTTATTTTTTTTTTTTTTAATCTAAAACAGAACAGTGGTAACATAAATAAATCAGGCCAACTAACTAATAATATATCATTTCAAACATCTTTATTTTCAAAAATTTTACAATTTTATTAAATTTTTATTGGTATTTAAAATCAAGGAAATTTAAATATTTACATGTTAAAAATTATAACAAATCATTTAATATTTTTATTTTTTATTACACTGCACAATGTGTTAATATTGTGTGGTGTAATCTTTATAAAAATTATTCATAACAATAAAATTTCAATTGCCACATCGGGCATGTGGCTATGTTGCCTAACCCCTTGAGCCGGGCCTGTATATAATATCACACAATATAACTTCTTATTTGTTAGGTTTTACTCATCAATGGCATAATTTTAATACTCGATTGACACGACAAATATAGGTAAATCATATATTATATTTTTACTCTTGCGAAATCATGCATCTAGTTTTAAACTATATGTACTATAAAATTCATAGTAGGTACCTATATAGTTCCACATAATAATATTATATTAAAAACATTTCATGTTATCTTTTTCAGAATCAACATTAGATATTTGACCATTAATTATAATTGAATTGGAAATTGTTGTCAAAACATTAAAAAACCAATTACTAATAACATCTGTATTTTCAACATTATTGAAATACTCATGTACCTACAAAAAAAATTATCTTGAAAATCAAGCTATGGTTTTTTTTTAAAACCTTAAAGAAGGATCTCTCGCCCTTCCCTCGTAAAGGTACTAATAGAAAGTAATGGATAGGCCATGGCTAATGCTGTAAACATTATACTGCTATGATATAAACACTACTGTAATCATTCATTATGTATGATAATAAGGTCAATGGCCTATCCATTATGTAGTATCTACATTTAATCGGTTAGTGAGTACTGAGCAAATATAGTATAATATACCGATGATAATGCACATGTATAAGCTAGAAAATGCAATAAAAAATAGGGTCACTTATTTTGATAAAATATAACAATAATATTATAAGGATTTATACATACTAAATATAAATATCAACGCCCTTGAAATGTATTGAGTGTCGGAGTTCGGTACTTTAGCGTTTGACAAATTCAACCATGTGTAAACGGTAATCGCTTTTGACTTCGATATATTGTCTTGGATAGATGGATTATTGTCGGTGTACCTGTTAAACAATAATTCAATAATGTATTTCGTTTCACTCTTAAAAAACTACCCGCAATCTTCCGACTAACCGCAGTATCAATACGCAAATGCAAACAATCGTATACGCCTGGAGGGTGCCGATGGACGCCATATCGATTAGTTGCTCGAGATTGAACACGGTGGCCAAAGTTCCTGTAAACAACAAATATAGAGGTATTATAGGTAATATTAAAATAGAATTATTGTCAGGTCAATCGACAACAATTAGCGTTCGTGACGAGTGTATTACCGGCGAAAACTCCGCAAATGACCGTGGATATTAGAGGGGTTTTGGTCGTGGCGTTTATATTAGACAAGAACTTGAAAAGTAAACCGTCGCTGGCCATTGCGTACAAGATGCGAGGCAGTGGAAATATTGCACCCAAAAGACTGTATAATGATAACATAAAGATGCGAAATAATAAGAAAAGTAACAAGCGACAATGTTATGATATTCATTATGGAGGTGTACGTACCTAGTGCACAAGGCAAATATCGCACCGCCTGAGACTATAATCTTTATCACCGGCATTCCCAAATTTTCATAGAGGGCTGGAAGTGGTGCATCTGGATCCTGATATTAAAATAATATAGCAACGTATATACTGTGTGTACGATTCTCTCATCATCGTCATCTTATTTTATATATAAATATTTAGTACGTTGTTAGCTTGAATTTGTTTACCCTTACTCAGAATTCGTTGAGATTGAGAAATACATTTTTCAGCCAAATTTCAACTAACGTCAAACAAACTCTGAGAGAAGGTAACCAAATTCAATTTTATTTCGAAAAGTTGATTGTGGGGGCTAGCCAATGTACGTATGTACTGTTCGTGAATGATATTTTTATAGATGATAAATGTGTCGAAAGCATACCTGCGAATAGTAAGGCCACATGAGTGTTAAAACTGTAGCCACCCCACAATAAGCAATTGTGCTCAGGAATAGAGACGCAACGATCGCCAATGGTATATCTCTTTTAGGATTCTTCGTTTCTTCGCCTGTCGGTAAAAAATTAAAAAAAAAAAAAATGACCATCGATAATAATTGCGATGGAATAAAATTGATACTCACCAGTCGTGGCAATCGAATCAAAACCGATAAATCCGTAAAAACATTTCGCAGCTCCGGCTGCTACTCCAACCCATCCATATGGTAAGAAACCGCCTTCGCCGCCTTTCGCTTCTGGTGGTATTTCGCTTTTTGGAATAGACCAGTTTGAATAATTGGCTGAAATTGTGCGTTTCATCATTGTTGGTTTTTTTTTTTAATATTAGCATTCTAAATTTGGTTTAGAATTTTGATTATTACACTCACCTTTATAAAATCCGGTGACAATTACAATGCAAACGGTTATTAGATTCAGTGCGGTAAATATGTTGTTGGTAAATGACGATTCACGAACACCCCACGCTACCAATACTATGTAAATAATGTAAAATAATCAAATCAGTAACGTATTCTTAAAAAAATATATAAATTAATTTATAACAAAAAATTTAATTAATATAAATCATTAATAATAATCCACAATTTTACATCCTCTTTTTACCTTCTAAGTGACATTCTACTTTCTGGGAACGCATTTTAAAATCATTTGATCTATAATGTTACAGATATCGATACTAAAATGAAAACTTATTCAATAATATTTTACGTCTATTAAAATAACTTTTATAATATTATAAAATTGGGTAAAAATTACTGTATATTATAATCACTATACATTATTAGTTTATTGACTAGTATTAATGTAATACCTAGTATAGTATAATTATATAACATACTCGTATATTATTAAATATTTAAGAAATTGGTTAGGTAAATATATCATTGGTAAAAGTTATTATAATTTTTATTTAAGTATCTACTATTAATAGAAAACTAAATAACTTATAGATTATTTATGTTCACGATACTTATAGAATAATAATTTATTGTTTAGGTAATTAATAATCATTGATAAATAGTAAGTAATTTGAATGTTTTTATATTATATATATATTGTAAGTTTTAATATTTATTATGTATAGTATATTATTTTTACACTATTTACTTTGAAAAAAATTGCTTATAAAAAAAATGTTTTGTAGTAGTATATTATTAGAGCTTATCTATATAATCTCTAAAATTAAAAAAAAAATGTTAGCTGCTACTCGATAGTCAACGAATTATATCCTAATTATTGTTGTATCTGTGCACATTAATACATTATTCTAATAAATTGTTCAAACCATTTTAAATAATCTATCATTATAATAGAAATACAGTGCTTACAATCTATTTTTACATTTTTAACTATGTAAATATCGTCAGCAGTACATCCCAATTAAACGTCGAAATTATAGACAATTATTATTAACTATCATTAAATGTGAAAAAATTACAATCGGGCATTTAACTTTTCATATTATATTCATAACATTCAACTAAAGACAATTTAATTGCTTTATTAATTATTATATGTACGATAATCATCTAGACGCAATTCACTAGACACTAGACGAATAAATTAATAACATAGCGTCCCTGCTCTAATGTGACCGCTAAATTAAAATGCATCTGTGCAATGTCTCATTGTCGCAGACAACCGAATCTCTCTAAACTGATTTTATTCATGTACAACTTCCCCTCAGATAGAAAGAGAATGGCCATGATATCTATAAAGACGGTCTCGGCAAATACATTCTCACAGGACTTCAGTTTAATATTAAACAAAACACCATACAGTTATTATATTATATTATATTAACTAAAGTTATTAAGCTAATCAAAACTGTCACGTCAATTACTTTCTCTTCGTAAACTACGTAATATCCTTTCTAGTTTCTGTGATTACACGATCTTGAAGGGAAATATATGCATAGTGCACGTAGGGTAGGTTAGTAACATGTTATCATTATAGCATTTCTTATACAAATACACACGAATCTCGTATTATAATTAAACTAAATGTATGATGACTCAATTTTATTACATGCTTTTTTTTTCACTTAAAATGTATATTTTTCCATATCCTTTTTTTTATTTTTGTAATATTAATTTTAAACATTTCCTACACTTCTTTTATATATACTTACAATATTGTTGTAATTAAATAAATATTCACTAATATGTATATTGTGTATATATATTATAAAATGCAAATATTAACACTTACGTGCGATGACGACGATCACGACAAATGACGCTATGTCGGGATAATCAGCCAAGAAACCGATGTGTATGGGAAAATTTTCGATCATGTATCTTCTCTGCGGGCTACCCAACAGAGAATCGCAGTAATTGCTCATAGCCTTGGCCACAGATGCGGTACCTGCAAATTACCAATAAAGAATAAAACGGTGGTGTGGTAAAAAACCAATATAATACTTAGTATTGTACTAGTTTTAAAACCACTAAAAATGGAAACATGTTGAAAGTTTACTCAGAGTAATAATAATATTATATTATTACTATAAACGAGGATCGTAACATTATTATAAATAAATTATTTTACATCTAATGATTCGGAAGAGCAATACAGTCGGTAATATTTTGTATTAAACGCTGCATGCTTGAGTGTAGTATAAGTTGCATAACTGTTACCCCATGACAAATGTGTGATAGTATTATAGTAACGAAATACAATATTAGTTATTAAAATATCAATGTAAAGTCTACGAAATATTTGTTTTTTTTTCTCTCAGACCCACATGACAGACATAAAATTCTACATAGATAAAACGCACTTCTGTAAACTCTTTTTTATGTTTTTTCAAAAATATGTTTAGAATAAAATCGCCTATTACAGTAATTATAAAGAATAATAATATTTTTTTAGGATTTGACACATTGCTTTTATAATTTAATATCATTTAACTTCATGTTTAATTTTAATACTACATTTTACAAATTGTGATGAGTGTTAATAATTATTTTGGAGCAACATTTTTACAAATATATATTAAGTCATATAATCAAAAACATTTTTACCTATAATAGTTATTATAATGTGTGATACATTACTATCATTCTAAAATTATTCCAAAACAAAAACGGAAAATGATTTTACGTGAATAAATGTTAAGCCAAAATAAGAAAAAGAAATAGTGTTTTGGTATTATCTTCAAAAATTACAACATGACAAATGTTATGTTTACAATAATACATTTTTTCTACTAATTTTAAAATTAGAGTGAATTGGTTTATTATACAATTTAAAGGTATGGATATTATCTAAGGTATCTTGGAGGCTTTTATTTATACCTATTTTAGTTCTAAAGTTATGATCGTTTTAAAATGCTCATGAATACTTTGTGTGAACGATAATAATTCTTTAAAGTTTAAAAAAGTCAATTTATTTTTATTTTAAAAATAATAGTTTTTGGATTATCTTGTACCTAAAATATGCGTATGTTATATTTATTAAATGGATACAACGAATAAACTAACTTAACCTATGCTGATGTAGCGTTCTTTATTATTTATAACTATTTTCATCGTTGAGGCCGTAGTCAGGAGGGGGTTTAGGGTTCAACCCCTCCCCCCCGACATTTTTTTTGAAATAAGACTATATAGTTTGAATTTTATATTTTATTACATAATATAACCTATTTATACTTAACCCCCCCCCCCAAAAAAAAAATATTTTTCTGGCTACGGCCTTGGTCACCGTCGTTGATTATTATTATTTTACTCTCTGTAGAGGAGTATAAGATCGAGACTAAGATATCAGCTATACTTTGTTAACGATCAATATTACCTATGAGATGTTCGATAAGTAGATTCCAGCCGATAACGAAAGCAGTGAACTCGCCAACCGCCACGTAACTGTAGATATACGCAGATCCTGCTTTGGGAACTCGGCCAGCAAACTCGGCGTAACACAATCCTGGAAATGTTCATGTCAATAGTATATAAGATGTTTATTTTTTTTTCTTTTCACAAAACAGTCAACGCATAGTCAAATTACACAACAATAAATTTCAAATGAAATATATAAATATATTTATTCTTATATTTTTTTTTAAATTTTCTTTAGCAAAAACCATAAAATATTATAGTGTATTTTTTTTTTTGTTTATTTTTTGTTTTCTTCAAATTATATGTAACCTACTAAAATAAAAATATTTTTAAAAATATAGTTACTATAAATACTGTCATAAGTGAATCGTCGTGATAAGAAAATCATCTTATATAAAATTATAGCAGTGTATAATTTAGTAAAGGAACGATTTCACACGTGACTGATAAATAAATTGAAAGTTATTGAACAGTATTTAATAGAATAATATTTTATTTTATTTTAACCAGTGAGAAAGTTTAAACTTTTACGCTGCTAAAGTCATTCCACGAGCAGTGCAAGTTTAAAATACTTCAGCAAATATATCAGGTGTGATGCGAATCTTAGCCTGTAAGATCACACCACTACTCAGTGGTATAATAACAATATGTATTTTTAATGTAAAAATGTTATGCTATTTTAATTATAATTAGGTATTTATTTATGATATGAAAAAATCAAAATAATTATAATTTTATATTAATAGTAAGGTATTAACTTTAAGCACAATTAATATCAATTAATACATTTTTTAAAAGTATTCAATTTCTATGCTGTTACCTATAAATAATAAGTAGCAAATATATCAATGTTTCTCAAACATGCAAAAAAAAAAAGTATAAAATTTAGATAATATAAAACATCAACATATTTAATCTGAAAATATTTATCTTAAGTTAAAATGTATTATAGAATATACATTTTAGTATTTATATAAATATTTTGCCCCTGATGAATAATAGGTACTTATTTTATAAGTAATAGATTCGTTCCTCGTTTCCAGTGTTATGCAATATGCTTCAGTATACAAGTAGTATTATACTAATATACTACACAGGATAAATCACCAAGCATTCTCGCCCATTTTTTTTTTTAATAATATTGTAACTATTTAAAATCTGATTTTTTAATTATTTTATTTTACTATATCCACATGTAACTATAATATTAGTGATACAAACAATCTTAAATATCTAAAAAAAAAATAGTCTTATTATTAAAGATAAATATGATAGTGAGTATGATTAGTGAACCACAATGTGTACAGTAAGTACCTTTTCAGTTACTACCCCAGGCCCTAGGGCCTAGAAGAACCACATTTTACTCTATAAGTTATCCTGGAGTATGATTTAAATTATCCGATAGTGATATTTAACTCTGAGTCGTCGGTTTGAAAATTAACTCTGTAGAAATCGTGTATGTCCTTACCGGAAAACGCTGACACCACAGCGGCTATGGCAAAGGACAGGACCACGGCTGGACCAGCGATCGATTTAGCTACCGCACCGGCTAACACGTACACACCACATCCCAGTGTAGAACCGGTGCCTAATGCAGTCAAGTCGAAAAAAGTCAATACTCGGTTAAGTTTTTCTTTGCCTGGTTCATCCGAATCGGTCTTTTTCCTCGTCATTGCCCATGTCAACGAATCTGTCTGTTAACAAATAATATCAACACAGTATCAGATCTGACATTATGTCATCTATATTACATTTATTTTATCATGCGATATGATTTTGAAACAAACATGAGTCATGACAATTAAAATATAATCAACTATAGGATTGTGGTTTTTGAGAAAGGTGACTTCTTTTAAGTTTGACCTTGGTTTTTACATTTGTTGTAATTTATGTTGCAGTAATACATCAACGTTAAATAAAATGAAAAAAAAAATTATTCAATTTAAATTTAAAAAAAAGTTTAAATCTTTTCTTTTTAGAAGACCGCAAACCCACCATATCAATGAGATATATTAAGAATATTGTACAATGCAACATTAATATTTCTGATACTTATTTAGATTTTTCAGTAATTTTTTAATGACAACAAATTATTATTATTAGTTAATAATTTCCAGTTTAAGACTATTATAAAAAATGTTGTTATAATTATTTATATTTTAATATTATCATAATATTTCGTTAATTTAATTAATTATAGCTAGAACTTACTACAGTTTAAAATAAGGTATAAGCTACCTATGTTTATTTGTGTTTTACAACGTGTATACATCACTTTTATGCGTTAGATGTATAAAGTTAGATATTATTTTAGAATATAGGTAATTTATATAATATTTCATAGTTTAATAATAACGTAACATTTTACAGCAAAGATATTTTTTACTCGATTTGAATTACCTATAATAATAATAATGATGATGATGATGATGAAAAAAATACAAAATAGTAGATGCACCGAGGACATAACAATTATTAAGTAGAACCCGGAATGCTTGTAATGATAGAATTGTGAAGTTAAGTATACATGGTACTTAGTAAGTTAGTAAGTAGTAACTTGTATAAATGTTATTATATACGCATTGTAGATAGACGTAAAAGTAACGAAATTCTAAAGAAAACATAATATTATAAATGTCATAATGCCCGTAAAATCTATACAGTATAAAAACGAATATTAATTGTTATCAAAAATAAACTGAAAGCTACTAAACGTCAATGCTTTTAATTTTTGTAACAAGCAATTATTCCATCTATTGGTACATTCATCATGCATGATATTTAAAAGTTATGACATTTTTAAAATGTTTAACATGAAACATAAATGATATTACATTATTTATGTTCACCTACTGACTCATGACATTAAATACAACTCATCAAGTATATTATTTCGTAAAAAAAAAAAAAATGTGATATTTAAAATTTTTGAGACAGCTGTTATTATAATACTTAGAACACTAATATTAAACGGTATGTTTAAAATATAAAAAAAATGAAACTTAAATGGAAAAATGTATTGTTATTTTTGAAAATGTCTTATAACACATTTATGTAACGTTATCTCAATTGTTCATACTCCTTTTTGACGTAAAATCTAACTATACGTAGACCTATATATATACGGTAATATATACAAAACAATGTATTTATTTATACATTAAATAAATGACAAACGAAAGTTATATAGAAACGACAATACACAACGTGAACATTTATTTATAATTCATTATTGCTGAGTAATCACAAATATTATATTAATAGTATCATAACTTCTTCAATGATTTTTAGTGCTACACTGCTATGAATTCAATATTTATTTTTTCTTATAGCTTATCTAACATTATAGAGTAATACATTTATAGAGTTTTTTATTATTAGTATTATTACTATAACAGCGTGTGATCATTTACGATATTTAGCAATTGTAACACGTGATAGAAGTATTTTTATTAAATTCATATTCCGATCTACCACATATACGATTTTGAGTACCTAATGAAAATGTTTACATAATATTCATTCAAATTTAGTGGATCAAAAGAATAAATAAAGTAATTTTATAACCAATTTAAAATGTCTAAGATATGTGTTTAATGTTTATACTCAATCTAAAATCTTAGAATAAAAAATCGGGTGGATCGCAAACTATAGATTTTCTATAATACATAATATATTCTATAAGCTATAGTTAAGTCTTTTTCACTCAATTAGTTTACTTAAATTCCATTAGATTCCACTATTTTTTTTTTTTTTAAATTTAAATTGGATTTATAAAAACACCTTCTAGTAGTTATCAGTTTTTTTGTATAGTCATTGAATAAAGACTGTGTTAGATGAGATTTATATAATTCGAATGAAATGTTGAAGAATTTAGGTAAGCATATTGTGGTAATAAAATATAATAATATTTAAGGGTAATTAAAAGTAAGATAGTTAATGCCATAATTCATAGGATCGTTGTGGAGTATACACAGCAGGGAACCAATGAATAAATATTAAAAAATCTCCCAAAAGGAGAGATAATGATTGATGAATTAAATTTTAATTTAATGATAAATCATTTTTTATAATAAAAAATCATTCTAAACGCGAGGGTAAAACTTTTTGATAATTAAAGGGTTACCAAACAACTATTGCGATACATTTTCGTACTGTTTTTTAATTTTTCCGGGTTATTTTAAAAAAGTATTGCATATTTCTAATTTTCACTTCCCAAAAGTAGCAACTCGATCAAATTTTCTACCAGAATACTTCTTTGAAGTTGATAATCAGATAATATTTTACTAGGAAAAGTATATTCAGAGAAAAATAAGTAAAAAAACACATATAATTGTAAGATAAATACATTCTTCGATCTACTATTAGAATCTAAAAATTATAATGAATTTCTGTTTTTAGCATCAAATTATTCTAAAACAATTATTATGATATAAAATTTTTTAATTTAAAAAGTTCTATATTGTAGTGAAACCAAATAAGTCTTTTTCAATATAAAAAATGAATGGAAATGTTTATATTATAGGCTAATAATGTTATAAAAATCATTTAAAAAGACAATCTTGACTATCGACTAGCTCATTAAAGTGTACTTAATAGAATCATATTATGTATATACAATAAATTATCTTAAAGTGTACAATATTTTCAGGTTTATGGTTTTATTATTCAAATTCCATCGTCAACCTATCACCGTTCATAATTAATGTGTTATAATATATTGTCATAAAAAATCATATAAATTATTTTTATTTCAATATAACTCTGAAGTCAATAAACAATTTAACAATATTTCTATAATATTATTGGGATTATAAAAACGACAGAATATTTAACACGCAATAATAGTTATAGTTATATTTATGTTTCACGTGTAATATAAAAGCACAATAATATTATCACATCAAACAATAATAATTACAGTTATAGTAATAAATAAATATTAATATAAGTCTATATTATGGAGTTTTGTCGCAAATAAAAATGAATCGAATTTAAATCGAATTGTTCGATTCTTAGATTCTATACGTTATCAAACGTTGTATGAATTATAGAAAAAACACAGCTGCGAAGATCAGTGGCACAAATCAGGATAAGGTTAATATGTGGTGCATACTAATTATAATGTAATCGGTGGTATAAAATGGACATTTTATCAGATATAAGGTATTTCTCATTAATTCATTGATCTTTTTTTTCTACTGTTCATTTTAAAGTTATTGTTATTAATTACATTATTGCTTGCTTTTATAAATTGAATTAATGTGAGAATTTTACTACTATTCTAATACAGAAGTATAAATATATATGAATGAGGATGACAAATTAAAAAATTCGTCCTTGTATAATAATTTTATATTATTTAAAATACAAAATCGTGTTTTGTTCTTTAAAGATTTACTATTTGACGGTTGTATTTTTGAAAGAAAGTTATGTAAACATCGTTCCTCCACATCATCACAAATTAAGGCCAATTCGCGCTACTGGGCACATCAATAGAAAATATCGAAGAAAAATTATATCCTGCAGTGTTGTAATAATAATGTTAATAATACTATATTTATTATATAATTATATTATAAGGATCAGCAGTTGGCAGTTTTAAAGTTTATTTGTGATTTTTGAAAAATGACATGCGCGTTTGTTCAATAATAATATAATATGAATTAGAGTATATTATGTGGCTGGTCATTTTTTCTTAATACTATGTACTTAAATACTATTATATTATTATGAGTAAATCGTGTCCGATCATCGGTTATGAGCGTAAACAGTATTGTAGAGTTATCGCATTACCTATAAAGAACGCGACGAAACAATAATACAACACATTATCGTGCATAATGATTTGCTGCAGTTTTTGAAAGCGAACTAAGATCGACTGTTTGCGATTATATTATTATAATAATTATCATTTAAACGATTTAGAGATTATTGTAACGTAATCGTCGCGTGGCATAAATTATGTTGTGTAACTATACGTTATTATCAATTTCCGATAGGCGCAAACAAAGTAATATAGTATAATATAAATTTAATTGTGTCGCGTGCGCTATAGGTATTGTTCTCGAGCTGTGTCCCGCGTAGTACCCACAACAGTTCTATTCATTATTATTTCGTGAAAGAAACGACAGCACTACTGCTGCAGACATCAGTGAATTTAAATTGTAATTTATTTTTATGCAGTCCTGTCAACTTTTACTTTTTCTTAAAATATTAATGCAAGTTTTTTAATTTCAATCTTAAAAATAAAATAACAAGAATAAATATTATTGATTGAGTATTGACTTCTGGTATGATTGTTATCCAAACTTAAGGTTTATTTTATACTGCTTATATTTTTCTACTAGTTAATCGTTTGGAGATATGAGATACCTTTATGATTTTCATAATATTCTAATCAATTACAAAACATAAGGAGTACAATCATCACCTGGTAAATAAACAGACAATTTTATATTACATACCCGTCAACATGATATAATACTCTACAACTATACAAGTGGCAATATATTAATACAATGAGTAAAAGGATTTAATCGTGTAACACTCTACATATATAAGGTCAAGAGATGTTTTTTGAGATTTTTCGTATGTAATATGTTCAAATACGCAACTAAGTAAATATTTAAAATATATTTTCTACTATGCGTAAACACTGTATAACCTCGAATATATCACTAGGGTAATGTAACTGTGCTTAATCATTCCACGCAGCCAAAACATTATTAATACATAACATACAAATTAAAAATAAATTGAAACTGAGAATTTTGAAAAATAAATATCCAATTAAATCTCTTTGTTTAGTGAACATTTAATATATTATTTAAAATATATATATTATATACTTTATTTAATATATATATATATTATATACCTTAGTATGATTTACAAGTATAATCGTACTAATAAATACGTTATATTTTTAAATTCATAATAATATTCGGCGCATCCGAGTTGGGTCCCGAATACTAGGGGCTAATAGCAGGTAGTGTACTAGTTGGGTCACGGATTAGTATAGGTACTATACAAGTTGGGTTCCGGATTTTTATAGGTACTACACTAGTTCGGTCTCGGATTTTTATATGTAATATACTAGTTGGGTCTAGAATTATTTTAGGTATTCCACTAGTTCCTGAATATTTTTTGATAAGTACCTACTACACTATACTAACATTTTAATTCCCAATTTAACATAGTGTCTATTATCTATTTAATCCACAGGTATGGTTAAAAATTATAACAAAAATTATTAATAATTTATTTCTTTTTCTTTTAATATAACCTATTATAAAATTAGAATTGTATAAAATATAGTATGAACATATGACATATGTATACAAATAATCAAATATTTGAAAAACAAAATACTAATGAACTAAATGATATTAATTTAATAAATTTATTGGTAATAATTAAACTTTTATAGTAGTAACGTTTTTTAATACTTACAAAGTTACGAATTTGTAACTGTAAATATTTATAATCAAAATATTTATATTAATATAAATATTTTTGTGTATTAGATATATATAATCTATTGTTTTTTTTAATAATATATTTTAAATATATTAATAGATTTTAAATATATTTTAAGTATATTTTAATAGTTTTTTGTTGAGGAAGTTAAGAAAACAATACTTTATTCATAGTAAAAGTATAAAATATACAATGTATAAATAATAAATATAATGTTATATACCAAGCTGCATAAATAATTTATTGCTAAACGTAATATAAGGATGAATTAAAAATTAGCTAATTATCTATTAAACATAATTGATTTGGTCCATTCAGTTTTAGTGAAATACTATATTATCAATCAATTTTTATCGCGCGTTAACACTTTTAACAATAATAGTAATTAATGACTGACTATAGTAATACATTAATAGGCTTTATTTTTTTCTTAATTTGAAGATTTTTTATTGAACAACTTATTTAAAAATTTGACCAAAATTTAAAATAATATGGACAATAAATAAATAAAGAAAGAATCATCCAATTTAAGGATTTTCGAAAATATATAACACATAATAATTTAAACCACACAAATTGAAAATTTACTAATCTAAACAAACTATTATGGTTGACTTTTGAATTTTGATCACCAACATTGTATTTTTTAATACAAAAAAAATTAAAAAAACTAATTATTTATAAATTATAAAATATGTTAATTATATTTGTAAAAACAATGATTTAAATCAAACGTATTTATATTATAATTATAGAAGTTGTGTACTATGTATTTATAATTTTCGTTATAATAAGAATCTTATGGTAAATATGTAATTTTTATTTAGTTCGTAAAAGTAAATTGTTCCGAAATTTAAACAGTTTTCTTTATTTTTTTATTGACAAATAGTATACCATGAACTTGAAGTTCCATTTGTATGAAATATTTAAGAATTTAAAAGTAATTTAAATAACAAATTTAGCAAATACGCGTATTGTTTATGAATACGTTTTTGTGTATGAACGAATAGGTATAGTACTTTAAAAATTTAAATAAAATATGTGATATACTGCGTTTTTAGTTATCAAGATTATTTGTTTTAAAACTTAAAACACCGATCACTATTAGTGTAGCATGTAAAAAATTTAGATCTATTATTTTTGGATGAAATGTTGTCCCGAAAAACGAATGACTTACCGATTTGTACCAAGGATCGTCCATCATAACTATAATATCAGTACAATACGTGTGGTGATCGTCGTATTTGGTGACGGCCAAGACACAACAATTCAAGTAAATTTAATTGAAATATTTTTTCATACGTATACTAGATTGCGACTAATTTGAAATTGAAATAAAGGAAAAAACGAACAACTTTACGCACAGTAGCGGTCACACCGCAATACGCAATTAAAATGTGACGACCGCGTAGATGCCTACGTTTGTATTATGAAAGCACACAAATAAATTTTAAAAAAAAAAGTCGACAGCAGCAGCAATGCTTTAAAAATTATTAACAATACTACGACGATATCACATGTGGACTACGATATTCCAATATAATCGTTATTATACGCGAACTAAAATGTGGTATGAATAAAAATATTTCATGCACCGTACGACACGGTGTGTTGCTGACGAAATTCGAGCGGTGTCTGCGTTCGTTCTTCGACTGGACAGTACTCTTTAAGCGGTACACCGGCAAAAGAGGGAAAATAATACTACAATTATAATAATAATAACCGTGGTGTAGGTAATAGTTATAGAAGAATTAAGGTATCGCTGTCGCCGTGTGATTCGGCGAAGAACGTTCGGTAATTTTCGTATTGTTCAATTACCATCGCCGGCTATGGCCTCGGAAACTTCCGTTTTTATGTTTTTACACACCTAAATACTTATATTCGATAATGCAAAATACATGTGTGTACAGATATACGAGTGTTCGTGAATATGGCGTGTGTGATTTGATAGATTAAGAATTAATCAGAAAAAAATTATAATAACGAACAAATAAATAATATTAAATTTCATACGCCTAAAACTGAAAAATTGCGAGTTTTTATTATACTATATTATTATTGAATTTTAAAAGGTAGTAGATATTATATATATATAAAACTCCATTATTTATACAGAAAATATTGTATAAAATTATTTTTGTAGGCGAACAATTTATAAAACAAGATAGATACATATAATATAAACAATATTAATAATATTAAAAATGTGCCAGATCGATCAATTTATCAATTAATTAGTTTGTATCATTTAACACGGTTCGTACCCAATTGAATCGCATGTAAAGTTTGAATACATATTTTATAATATTATATAGAAATATGAAGTATAACAATTTAACATTTTTATGTAAAATTTACAGTCGTTACCTGTCATATCTGCGTAGGATTTGTCAATTTTGTTAAGGTATACAAATTTTGTTGGTTAGCTACTGTGTTGAGTATTGATATATTGGTACTGCTGTTGGTGTTGTTGTAAGGCTTATTTTGAATTGAAAGGATATCATTTTTGGGATTATTTATATTATAAATAAATAGTGCATCCCTTATAGTTAGCAGGAAAATTTTCATTGATAACCGGAAAATGTCAAAGGATAAGCATGATTTTTTACACAATAGTGTAAAATGATTTACAGCGTATTTGACTATTTGAAGAGAATGAGAGTAGTAACTTTTAGTGCAACCATTAGATTGACACTTTTTGCAATGGATAATTTTTCGTTACTTGTGTGGCTCTTCTGTTTTTATTTAAGTATAAAGTACTGCAGTTACATGAAAAATATTATTAGTGTCTTCACTGTGGTCAACGAAAACAGAGGAAGTGGTTTCTTGGTTTAGTAGTGCAGGACATTAATTACTTTTTTATCAATATGGCTATTTTTTTTTTAAATTCTGAACTGATTTTAGATACACGATAGAGATTTCTTATTTAGAGTAGTAACTCTAAAAAATGCTTTGTCATATTCAGAAAATATAATTATACATTTAATGAATATTGGCGGTGTCAAATTTTTTTTTCATGAGTGTTGTGTATGTGTGGAAAATGTTTGTGAGTTTGTAACCCCAACTTTGCGTATTGATATAAATTTTATAACCATTGTTTACATTAATAGGGTTGGATTATTATTAGCTAGAATAATAAATTCATTTTGTATGATTCCAAAGATCACACGAGTGAAAGTGTCGGGGAAAATAATAAATTTATTAGACATTGTTTAGTTATGATTTATACTTAAATATTTAAATTAAAATTAATATTCTATAAAAGGATAACGAAAATCGAATGAGGAAACGCTAAATCTAAACATTTCACGAGAAAAACTACTTCAGTAATAATATGAGTGCACTGGACAACGAATATGGGTGGTACTATATAATATTATATTCTTAAACATTTTGAGATGCAATAAACGACTACCTACATTTATTTTTTTTTACTTATAGGGGATAGTGATGACGTACAAACCAAAAATTCTGATAATCCTAACTGAACAGAAAACTAAAGAATTATGGGTCCTCAATGGACAATTATTCAATAGCCATTCTAAGTTCTAACAATAGAGAAATTAAGTTAAATCATATTACGATTGTTAACAAGGATATAAACCGAAAAAGATTTTTAGAACATAAAGCTGCATTATTATTACATATTAATTGATGATTATACGGATTTAGAGTATCCAAACTCTTTACAGAACATGCTGTAGCAACGTTTATATTATATAATATGATATATGAGTATAATATGCCAAATTACGCTTTTGAATGTCATGTTATTTACCTAGTATACACCATCAAATACGTAATTTGTCATATTTGTAATAAAACCGATTTAAACGTTGTTTGTTGTTATTTCTAGCATTAACGTGTTAATTTTTATTGACATTTTATTGTATTTTAATCCTTATATGGTATTATTTTTATTCTATAAGCGATATGATATAATATAATGTATATTATGAGAATTCATCATCTAATATAGTTTAATAATTAACACCATAGTGTGGTACATCTTTGTTGCTGACTATAGTTTAGGTGGGTAATAAATAATAATAACAGAAAGAATTAGGTGAAAAAAGACCGTTCGATTATACGTGTTTTTATATTATGAGTTCTTGTTATATTTTATTCTGTTATATGTTGTTATTCATTTACTTTCAAACTAATTTTCTATTCTTTAAACGTTTTATTAATTTGTAACAATCATAAATTAAATTTAACTATATTGTACGGAGTATTACTTTAAAAAATTGTAGTTTAACAACTTTAATAGTATATTATATTTCTTGATTATGATGTATAATTATATATTATATTGTTGTTATAAAATTAGGACATTTTCTTATTTGTGTGTGCACTTATGATTGTTCTCTATTTATATATATTTTTACATAGTTCTCAGAAAAATATTTTTTTGCCGGAAATAAGAGTTAATATTCTACGTGTTTGACAGAAACCGACCATGAATAACTTACTATAAAACGGAAAACCGAGATTTTTAGTTTAAAAAAGTATTATATATTACAAAATTATAAATTATAATACTATATGCATGTAAACATCACGACCAAATTATAGTGATAATAATATCGCAAATTATATCGTACAGATATTTTAATAAATCAATATAATAAATGTAGTAAGAACCTTATTTTTTTTATTTAGAAGCAGAATATATATAATATACGATATACTAGCTGACCCCGTGCACTTCGTTGTCCGTTAAAAATGCCAATTCTATAGTATTATTCACTAAGACATTTTCATTGACCATTTTGATTCTCAAAAAACTTGTTCAAGCACCACTTTTAAATGCGAATTTTGTAAAATTCTTTCTTATTACATACTAAATTTATGGTACGATTTTACGAATGTACCGTGTAAATTGCAAGCATCAATCTATCATTGTTCAGACACTACGTTTATCAGTCAGTGAGTTAGTCAAGTAATAATATTATAGTCATTCTGCTCGGCGTTGCCCGTGAGACTCTTATGATTATGCCAGCAGTATGTTATCATGTAGGCGAGATGTATAAGAAAGTTTATAATATCTAACCCATTAAGTTTCAAAGTTATATCATTTTTATTTTTTACTATACAGTGGATAAAATACAATAATGTGCCATCTCGTGATTTTCACATTGTTATGTTAGTCTGTTGCTATGATTTTGAGATTTACTGTGGGCATTGACTTATTTCACTAATTCTTATTTTTGTTGTTATGGTTTTGAGTTTTGACTACATATAAAAACAGGTCTACAACTATTATTTTCAATCATAACCAACAGCGATCTTAATATAGTTTATTTTCTTGCTGGTCAGTGACGTCATTACATCACATACCATTACATTTACATAAGCATCTTCTCCTGCGACCAATATAGGAGCTAATCATCAGTGAAAAATGATACAAAAATTTGTAAAATAAATAATAATAATAAAAAATTGTTACTATAGTTACCGAAAATAAAATGATAGTAATAATAGTTTACGTAACAGGTAAACTTTATGCTTATAATATGTATTTAAATAATTATTTTTTTGGACTTTTCTCTTTTGATAGCTCATCTACACA